>JAXIVD010003523.1:25000-30000 GCA_036785275.1 Cancer borealis
AGCATCATATCCATTCATACATGCATTATTGCTTTTTTTCTTATATATTTAGTTTTTAATACTGACGGAAAAACTTTAACAGCAGGGTCAAGTATAAGATGTTTCAATTTATGACTAACTTTATCAACTGACAGTTCATCTATTTTTAAGATAAGATCATTTACTTTATGTTCATTAATACTCCTAAGGTAGTTATCTTTCTTTTCGATATTCCATCTTCCAGGTCTCACTTGAGTATTTCCTTTCTCTGCAATTATTACAATAGAGTTTTCTACTAACATATTAAACTGCAATTGTATGTATAAAGGACAGTGCACATCTGAGAATTACGGGTCAAAATTAGTACATTAAATTGAGTAACATACTGAGTCAAATCCCATGAACCAAACACATAATCTACAGTAGTTCTAAATGTAGTAGTAGCCTTACCAACTCCTCGGTCTTCCCCCAGTCTTCCATTATAAATTAGTACATGGTTACTTTTACAGACATCTAGTAACTTCTTACCATATGTTGTTCTATCCTGCGTTATATCCTCATTAACTCTATTTACTGGCAACCCAAGTGTACTAAAATCTGTAAAAAAAAATCATTCTCTATCGTTATATAACGATCACTGTCGTCACTCCCCCGTACAGTGTCCTCCATAACACCAGCATGTGCACTGAAGTGTCCACATATCAGATGGTAATGATCACTGTAGGAATGACTCAATAACAAAATATCTAATTCTAATAGTGTGTGTGTGTGTGTGTGTGTGTGTGTGTGTGTGTGTGTGTTTGTGTCATGGCGGTCCTGTAAACAGTCGCTGGTATTACGCGTCCGTGGTTTTAGCACAATATATCGCCGAGAGGCTGCCTTTGGAGTATCCTGCACTGTATCCTGATCTATAAGAGCAGTAAGAGCACGCTGGTTCATTTTGTGGAGGTGAAGGTTACTGGACTTAGTTAAAATTAGCCTGTACAAAGTCGACCGCTCAGGCTAACCCCTCCATCTACCCAGTGTCTCGAGTTTGCGCATGCGCACTAGAGACTCTCTGACGTCAGCAGTTGTCAAGGTAACGGGGACGCTAGAGGTACTGTTTGTGACTTCCGAAGACCCTCTGCTATCTTTCGAAACTCTGCGCGTGCGTTGAATCTACTGTAAGCAAAATGGCCAAGGCATTGAGTGACCTGCGTAGAATGCAGCGTCCCCAGCTGTCCCGACTGACGAAGGAGGATCTTATTGACAGCATATTAACGGCACCTGAGGCAAGAGATGAGCAGCTGCTAGAACTGACCAACAAACTCCACACCCTTGTCAACGAGGTGGTTGATTTAAAGAAAGCTGTTACTGCATCAAGCACAGGAGTTAACAACAAAATCGACCATCTGCAAGATCAAGTAAATAAGCAGAATGAGATAATATCAAAGCAACAACGATATTTGGAATATTTGGACAGAAAGGAGAGAGAGAAGAATCTAGTCATCACTGTAATTCCTGATGAAAACGAAGCGTTGATGGGTGCTACGAACGACGAAAAGAAATTGGGCAAGATTTGGTCAGAAGCAGGAGTATCTGAGGAGATCCAGGCATACAGGAGGCTTGGCACCATCGGGGAGGAAAGGAGGTGTCGGGCCATCCTATTGACAGTGAATAGTAAGGAGGCCAGGGACCGGGTCTTGGCCAAGGCAAGACGTGTGAGAAATTTTTCATCAAGAAGGACGTTCATCCCAGTATTAGGAACGAGTGGAAGAGGCTTCGCGATGCTGAGAAAGTCGAGAGAGAGCGACCGGAAAACGTTGGATGTGTGATACGCTTGGACACCCGGGAGCGAAAGCTGTTTAAGGATGGTGTGGTCATTGATTCATGGAGCCAACTGTCTTTTTAAGTGGACCACAGCATCTGAGTACTATGAATGTGGTGTCATGGAACATTAATGGGGTGAGAACAAAGTTAGATAAGAAGCCTGTTCAAGATTTTCTTCGTAATTATGACATTATTAGTTTAAATGAGGTAAAGACTTCTCTACTTGTATCATTCCCTGGATATGTATCATATAAAAGTGAAGTATGTGGCTCAACTGAACGTGGTGGTACAGTTGTATTTATAAGAAATTGTTTCTCAGAATTCATCCTAAATGTTGATAATAGCATTCAGGAACAGGTGTGGATAAGATTTAGATTTGCACCGAATATTTTGTTCGGTTTTTGTTACATACCACCCTCAGACTCACAGTATTACTCTCATGATTTATTCGCTGCAATTCAGGAGAAACTACTTAGTGATTCAATGAAAGAAGAGTGTATAATTCTAGGTGACTTGAACGCAAGATTTGGAATATTTGCTCGTGAGTTACCCAGCCTTGTTGAGTTACCTGGCAGTGATAATTATACGTACCCAGATGTGCCTGATGATGTAAGACTTCCAAATGACAATGCGTTCATATTATCAGATGTTTGTCAAGCCTTGAAACTAGTGTTGATAAACAATCTAAGGACTCCTGATAAGCATTTCATGAGCAGCAAAACTTATAGGAAAGGTGAACAATGGGTGTCCGAGTTAGACGTGTGTATTGTGAGCTCTGGAGTGGTGAGTCGAGTGAGCGATTTTCAAGTGTTTCAGGGTGATTCGTATCCTTCGGATCACGCACCCATTGCTGTCACCCTCTCATTACCAACATGTAACTTAGAGAACCTGAGTGCTCGAGCTCACCACCTCGGGGATCACGCAACGTTGTATGATTCGTGTAACCGAGATAAACCTGTGAGGAAACCTGTGCACTATAATGAATAATGTGACAGACTTGTTGTATCAGTGTGCGAGAGCCAGTAGACATCAGCAGTGTCAGAGTCAGTATGGTGAGACGGGAGTAGAGAGATGGCAGAGGCTCGTACAAGGTAAAGATGATTTGAAGTTATGGAATGCTATCAATTGGAAGGGGGAGTTTGATAAAGGAAGTCGGTCTGATGAGTGTCCTACTGATACTGAGTTTAAGAAATATTTTGAAGAAAACCTAAACCCCCAGAAACCATGAGACTCAACGATTGTGATTTTACTACTAATGTTACGATACCTATATTGGATGAACCAATTTCCCCACTAGAAATTACAAGACAAGCTAAACTGTTGAAACCTAACAAGGCTCCCGGACCAGATGGTTTATCTCCCAGGATCTTCAGAAATCTTCCGGAACAATGGTTGCTGTTGTTAGCGAGTATATTCAATGTTATTTTATATTCTTGCTCATACCCTTTGGAGTGGTCAAAAGCTAAACTTGTGACAATTTATAAAAAAAAAAAGGGGATAAGGCAAAGGTAGAAAATTATCGTGGTATCAATGTGATAAATAGTATTGCCAAATTATATGATATGATCCTGTGTTCGAGACTAAAACAATGGTACAAACCTTACAGAGAACAAGCCGGTGCACAAGAAAAACGAGGATGCCTAGAGCATATTGTATCGTTACGACTGTTGTGCGATACTGCTAGGAGAAAGAAGTTGAAACTTTTTGTAACATGTATTGATTTTTCTCAAACATATGATCGTGTGCCGAGACATGTGTTATTCAGAGTGTTACGCAGGTTGGGGTGCGGGGCAGTAATGTTGTCTGCTCTGGTGGCCATGTACACGGTCACGGAGAGTGTGATCGGAACAGCTGTAGTGTTAGTCTCTCTTGGTGTCAGGCAGGGATCGCCTACATCATGCTTGCTATTTGTTATATTGGTGGACGATCTGATACGTATAATCAAAGAAGGGTGTGGTTATGATGGATTTTTACAGTGGCTCCATATCCTGATACTTATGGATGATACAGTTTTGTTATCCACTTCAAGAGGTGGTATGTTAAGAAAGTTAAATTTATTAGAAGAATATTGTCATGACTATGGTATGAAAATCAACCAATCCAAAACTAAATTTTTCGTAATTAATGGTAGTGAGACAGATTCGGAGCCTTTGGTTGTGGACGACCTCAAAGTAGAACACTGTAATGTATATGTATATTTGAGTTCACCATTCACGAGTGATGGCTGCATATCATCTGCAGTAAGGGCTCATGCCAGGGCAAAAATGCCACATGTGTTAAAGTGTGTATCCTTTGTTAATAAAAATAATGATATTCCATTCTTCGTAAAAAGGAGAGTTTTTGAGGCAGCTTTGATGTCATCATTCTTGTATGGATGCGAATCCTGGATTGGAGCAGATCTTAAGCCAATGATTAAACTTTACAATTGGTGTTTAAAGAAGTTGCTTGGTGTAAGAAAATCAATCTGTAATGACGTGTGCTATGTGGAGTCCGGATATTTGCCTTTACCTGATATAGTGAGAAATAAACAACACAAATTCATAAATATAATGTGGCAAGAGAGATCACAGCTCGCGGATGACCCACTGATGTATGCCTTAAATCTTACTGTTAACACTAACACTGTAACAGATAGAACAATTAATGATATGATTACACAAAATGTACCTGAACGGAGTATTGCAATGCAATATGTTAAAGACAACCTATCAAATAGTATTTCCTCCAGACGTGTGACTTACATGAGTATTAATCCTGACTTAGAGCTTCATTATGTATACAAGGAACGACACACAATAAATGAGACGCACAGACTATCGTTCACCAAATTTCGAACTAGTGGCCATAGCCTGGCCTGCGAGACTGGTCGGTGGAACAGGCGGGGTCGTGGCCGTCTGCCACTGGAGGAGAGACTTTGCCGCTGTGGAGCTATTCAAACAGAGGTTCATGTCGTGCAATACTGTCCTCTTACTCATGATATTAGACAGCGATACCAATTCTGTCAGATGCAGGAGCTGTTTTCTGATATTTGTCAACCTGTGATGGCGTGCAAGATAATTCATGAAATTTTGTCCGTGTATTCGTAGTGATGAGGTACCAGTGTAAATTTTTTTTTTTCGAGTATGTAGTTTTCTTTGATTTATGATTGTGGACTTCAGTAAAAGCAATGTCATAGTAAAAATATTAATTATGTTGTAATTGAATTTATTATT
>JAXIVD010003523.1:32500-45222 GCA_036785275.1 Cancer borealis
ACAAATCCTTAACCTAAGCTAGAACGCTTTGAACATGGACAAGGGCAAACATAACCCCATTTTTTAAAGAAAGGAGATAAGAAACAAGCTATTACCTATCGTCCGATTAATATAACGTCAGTTTTAATTAAATTATTCGAAAAGATCATCAGAGACAAGGTCAGCGGGGAAAGAGCCTTCTGTTGTATCCTGTTCTCCAACACGTAGTGAAGTAGTAATAGTATGTAGTCCAGCAGATACCCTAGTTCTAGACCAACAGGTTTTCTGGTGTATGTTTTTCTTGTGTATCCTGATAATATAATTACGTCCTCCTCGGCCGCACTTAGCTCGTTCTTGAATCCCATCCCCTAAGGAGCCACGACAGTTGGTCAAAACATACAGGACTGTATCCTGGGGAAAGTGGGCCACGAGATTATACAAAAAAAAATTCCATATAAAAGTCTTTACCGTGAATGTTCTGCAGCATCCTCCCGGTCCACTCCTTAGTGTTTGTTGTGCGATATTTATACAAGCGACGCGTACGTGGCCTAATTTCTGCCTCTCATTTCCATCATTTTCAACTTCACTGGTGTTCTAACACACCACAGGTAGGAAAGATGTACCCTGAGTCAGTACACAGCTTTCCATGCACTAATAATTTACAACCAGTAACATTAGTATGGGAATTACACAAACCATGTTGGGACAAGCTGCGTGTTCTGCTTCTCGCTTCTCATGATTCCCAACCTCACTGTCTTCAAATATGTAACACAAGCAAGAAAGATGCAGCCTAGCTCAGTAATATACCATTATCAGTAGTATACCATTCTTAAAACATACCTCTGCAGAAGCAAAGAACTTGCGCACTAACGCCATGGATCCGTCTTGGCCTTGCTGTGTTTACTCCTCTCCGTGTCGAGTGTAAGTTGGTGCGCATGCGTCAACAGCTACCCGTGTTTATTTCGCAGGAGTTTAAATTTCGCACATCAGCAAACACGTCAGCATTCCCCAAGTGGAGGAATAAAACTGTTTCACACGATCCTGGGAAGCTACCAAGATTATTTTCTTAATTATAATCTTTATTATTTTCATTCTTTTTCTAAAGTTCTGTGGCAACAGGTTCCTGACTGGCACCGAAGCGAGCGTGTGTGGCGTGTGTGCACCAAAAACAAATATGGCTGGTGTCGGAACTCATATTTGTTTCTACTAATACTGACCTTAATAAGAGCCACGAGCTGTGCTCCTCATGGTGGGAGTGAACCTAAATGTGCCTAGCACTATAAAGCTAAATGCCGTATTCCCTTATCATACCTCGCCTACCTGACCTTCAAACTTTCATTTTTCTTTTGTCATTATTTCAATTATTCTCCTTAGTTTTTTGCTCGGATCCTTCCTTCCTCATGCCGCCCAACTAGGCCAGACTCTTTACAAATTTTTATAACACTGATGCCCGTCTCCATAATGGCAGCCTTTGTGCTACTTTATCATTCATTCATTCCCTTCACCATTAAATTCTGGAATATTGACTACGTTTTTCTTCCTTGCTACGATTTCAATCACGTGCTGAACCAATATGATAATATATGAAGATTAAAAATGACAAATTTTCATAAATCTGAATGTGAAGAATTATCTTTTGTAGCAACAAACAAATGAGAAAAAACAAAGTAAAAAATCTGAGACTTCTGCTACTATTTTTTTTGTGTGGGAATATGACATGTTTCCAAAGGTGGGATTCCTAGCCTCTGCACGTGTCCCCTTTGGTCACCTGTTAAGATACACAGGGAATAGAGAGATGGGTTGTAAGTCCTAACACCTCACGAATAAGGAAGGTAGTGGGACAAGAGCACATAAATAATTGCTGAAAATGATAATTGGCAAGACTGACACCATAGGACGAGAACATTATATTAGAATGGAAACCATTTAAACTGAGGTCAATAGATCTCTTAGATTGATTCAGTAACATTACTCATACTGGGAAGAAAGTGCTTTATCTGTATGGTCATGAAATTGAACAGTTTTAGTTTCCTTCTTGATCTCTTTCTGTCTTCACCAAACACTCACACCAACACACCTTGTTTGGCGCATTTGGTAATGAGAATGATGACGACGACGACGACGACGATGATGATGATGATGAAATGTATCCACCCATTACGAGTGAATGAGTTAATGCGAATAAAGTAAGCGCCAGACATCAGAGGCCATATGGTTACGCTAAAAGGCAAAGAAATGATGGCAAGGTAAAATATGGGGAAGGAAAGAACACAAAGTTATAGTGAAATAGTTAAATCAAATGGAGGATATAGGTTTGTCGCACACGTTAAGAAAAATAACATTATTTTTCATATTACAAGTACCTCAAAATGCAGTTTACAAAACTTGATTACGCACACAACACTAAGCATCATGAATCCTTATCATATTCAACCTTCAGGATATTGAATGTTGCTATTGACTTATAGGTCCATTATCACGATAATTATCATGTTGAAGTGCCAAAAACAAACATGTCTGCTTAGCTTTATTAATAAGCAGTTTATACTGGTCTGCTATACAATAATGCAATAAATAAAGTATATATCTAACCTAAAGCGCATCTTACAATCAATAGACTACACCCGGCAGGATTGTGCGGGGGAGTCAGCAGTGCCCCGACCCGCGCCACTCCCACGCCTGCCAACACTGAGGGCTTATCTCTACACATCTGACATACACGTTAAAAAGGGGCACACTTGATAAAATGACAAAGTGAATATCACACAAACATCTAAATGGAGTGAACAGTAAACACCAAGAGCTAGTACTCACTCAAAAAAAAATATATATATATATACTGGCGGGTCACGGGACACAGCTGACTTCCTGCTCTATACGACCCCCTTATGCAGTCCTGGGTCAAGGTTTTCCTTCCATAAATGCATTGGCTGGTGGCCACAGTGTGGCCACACACACACACACACACACACACACACACACACACACACACACACACACACACACACACAACACACACACACACACACACACACACACACACACACACACACACACACACACACACACACACACACACACACACACACACACACACACACACACACACACACACACACACACATCCACCCACCCACACACTATTAGAATTAGATAATTTGTTATTGAGTCATTCCTACAGTGATCATTACCATCTGATATGTGGAGACTTCAATGCACATACTGGTGTTATGGAGGACACTGTACGGGCTAGTGACGACAGTGATCGTTATATAACGATAGAGAATGATTTTTAAAGATTTTAGTACACTTGGGTTGCCAGTAAATAGAGTTAATGGGATATAACGCAGGATAGAACAACATATGGTAAGAAGTTACTAGATGTCTGTAAAAGTAACCATGTACTAATTTATAATGGAAGACTGGGGGAAGACCGAGGAGTTGGTAAGGCTACTACTACGTTTAGAACTACTGTAGATTATGTGATTGGTTCATGGAATTTGACTCAGTATGTTACTCAATTTAATGTACTAATTTTGACCCGTAATTCTCAGATGTGCACTGTCCTTTATACACACAATTGCAGTTTAATAAGTTAGTAGAAAACTCTATTGTAATAATTGCAGAGAAAGGAAATACTCAAGTGAGACCTGGAAGATGGAATGTCGAGAAGAAAGATAACTACCTTAAGAGTATTGATGAACATAAAGTAAATGATCTTATCTTAAAAATAGATGAGCTGTCAGTTGATGAAGTGAGTCATAAATTGAAACATATTATACTTGACCCTGCTGTTAAAGTTTTTCCGTCAGTATTAAAAACTAAATATATAAGAAAAAATGCCACAATGCATGTATGAATGGATATGATGCTAAATGTTGGAAAAGCAGAAGAGAATACCATAAAGCGATACATAAGTATAATGTGAGGAAAACTAGTGCCAATTTTAACAATATGATCAATAAAAGTAAAAGCTACAGACGTGAGTTTAAAAGAGTGCAAAATAAATAGAAAACTAAAGTAATTAAACAGCTAAGAGAAAATAGAACGAAGTGCCCTTCACTGTATTGGAAAATATTAAAAGGCTATAAGAAAGGTAAGGACATCCCAGTTACACTTGGAAATTTATATGAACACTTCAAACACCTCTCTGACGAAACTTACGCTGATTAAAGTCTTACTTGTGTTTGGGGTGATAACGAGGACACCTCACCCATACTCAACAACCCGACTACTAGTCAGGAAATTATAAAATGTATTTGCAAGTTAAAAAAAAAAACAATAAGAGTCCTGGAAGCGATCTGATGTTGAATGAATATATTAAGAGTACTGTAGATGTTTTGTGTCCATTGTATGTAAATGTGTTTAACATAGTCCTTGATATTGGTGATTTCCCATTTGAATGGTTGGTTGGTGTAAAAATACCATTGTACAAGAATAAGGGAGACTTGAAGGACTGTAATAATTATAGGGGTATAACTCTGCTGAGCTGCAAGGGGAAATAATTTACTAGTGCTTTAAATGAACGTATAAAAGTATTTTCGGATACTTACGATGTAATTACAGAAAGTCAAGCTGGGTTCAGGCATGAATATTCAACCATAGACCACATATTTTTTTTTATTAAAAAGTGTAATAGATGTAATATTCGAGTATTATGTAAATGATATTGAGGATGCATTAGTTGACCAAGATTGTAAATATCTTGATTTATGTGATGACCTTGTGAACAGACTCATGAAATTACTCGTTCTTATGTATGCAGATGATACGGTGATTCTATGTAATAATGAGGAGGAAATGAGACGAGTGCTGTCAGCTCTTAGTACTTATTGTAATGAATGGAAATTAAGGGTAAATTATAGTAAAACAAAGATTCTAGTATTTAACAGGGCTAGAAGTCATCATGATAACTACAATTTTCAGTTAGATGGCGAAAATTTAGAAGTTGTTGACGAGTACAAGTACCTAGGGATTAATTTTAACAGTAATGGTAGGTATCGTAGAGGTCAAATACAATTAATAGAGCAAGCCAAGAGAGTCATGTATTCTGTAATAGGAACGAATAGAAATCTTGATTTACCAGTGGTAACACAATTGGAAATGTACAGCAGAATGCTATCATCTGTACAAATGTGCGCATCAGAGGTATGGGGTTATAATGTTATACCAGATTTGGAACTATCACATACAAAATGTTTAAAGCATGTGTTGCTTGTACATAAGAAAACAAGTAATGATATAGTTTATGGGGATCTAGGAGTTTACCCACTAGATGTAAGTATTAAGTGTAGAATGATAAATTTTGGAATAGGTTGATAACTGGTAAGAAAAGTAAACTTAGTTATGTAATGTACTGTTGCTTGTGGCAGCTTGATCAAAGAGGTGTTTATTCTTCACCATGGCTTGTGTATATTAGGGATATTTGTAATAATTGTGGTATGTCAGAGGTATGGGTTTCACAGACTGTGGTTAATCCGACTTGGTTTAAGAAAGCTGTAGAAATAAGGCTGAAGGATCAATGGATCGCAACATGGAGTGCAAATTTGAGATCGAAGTCTATCTGAAGCAGTTTCAATATTTATAAGGATATTTATTGCCTTGAAGAATATCTTGTTAAACTTAGTAAAGCAAATCGCATTGTGTTGACAAAGTTACGTGCATCTAATAACAGGCTGCCAGTCAACGTGGGAAGATATAATAATATTAGAAGAGAAGAACGTGTTTGTGGTAAATGTAATGCAAGAGTATTAGGTGACGAGTATCATGTATTGTTTGAGTGTGAAAATGAAGAAATTATTAGACTAAGAACTAAATATATTCCAAGATATTACAGAGACAGACCAAGTCATTTTAAGAATATCTTATTAATGCAAACAAGTAATATAAAGGTACTAAAGAATTTGGCTGGATTTTTAAATGTTGTATTAAGTATTTTCAGGTAGTGGTAATGTGGCAATTCATGTGAATGAACTATTTAGATATAAGTCTAGGCAACTATTGTAGTAACATTGTTTTTCTTTTTGTCGGGGCTGGGCTTCATACTTTTTTTTATAAAGCCTGAAAATTTAATAAAAATCAATCAATCAATCAATCTATCAATCAATCACACACACACACACACACACACACACACACACACACACACACACACACACACACACACACACACACACACACACACACACACACACACACACAAACACACACACACAAACACACACACACACACACAAACACACACACACACACACACACACACACACACACACACACACACACACACACACACACACACACATACACACACACATACACACACACACACACACACACACACACAAACAGGCCATTCAAACATGATTCTTTTTATGTATTTATTTGCATACCTCGCATATCTTTATCATTTAATTACATCCTATAATATTACAGTGACACAGAGAAAGCCAGAAAGTGTGTTCTAAGAGAAATATGAAGAAAACGAAGGTGATTTTTAATAATTGCATACCAGACCATGAAATTAGACTATATAATGAAGTAATAGAATGTGTCCTAGATTACATTTACTTAGGACAGAAAATTGATGCATGTCCAGATCATAAATAAATGCAAATGAAGAATAGGGATAGGATGAAGTGCTTTTGGTAGACAATACAATGTTATGAAAAGTAATCGCTCATTATCACTAAAGAGAAAATTATACAATGAATGTATTCTACCAATTCTAACATATGGATCAGAAACTTGGAGATAGGAAGAGAGCATCAAGGATTAAGGAACAAACCAAAGTTCAAAATATCTTGACTACAATTAAGATAAAAAAGGGGACATGATCAGAAAACGACATGCGATGAACATAGACTAGATGGACAATTAGAGAAACAAAATGGTAATTCAGAGATAATGAATAAAAGAAAAAAAATCAGAGCAGACAGCGAACTAGATGGAGATGAGATGAGAAGTTTAGCTGGAGTAACACGGAACACAGGCATCTGATAGAGACGAATGGAAAAGAATGATGATGATGATGATGATGATAAAGACAATGATGATGATGAGGAGGAGGAGGAGGAACAGTAGGAGGAGGAGGAAGAGGCGAATAAAAAATAAACACGTATACGTTCTTTTAATAAACAAAAATAAGTGGGGCAGGGGCATAACTTGAAATGATATAAGATCATGTGGTTATTGGATTATAGGAGGATCTTCACTTGTGTCTAGGCATATTTCCAAGTGCGTTATTTGCCGCAAAATTAGAAGTGACACACAAGTACAAAGGATGGCAGACATTCCCACAGATAGACTGGAACCCTCACCTCCATTCACTTATTCGGCAGTTGATTTCTTTGGCCCCTTCTTTGTTAAAGAGGGTAGAAAAGAGCTAAAAAAATACGGAGTACTTTATACTTGCATAGTGTCGAGAGCAGTACATCTTGAAACAGCAAACAGCATGAATACAAGCTCTTTCCTTATGGCATACCATCGTTTCGTAGGGCGACGAGGCCCAGTTAGACAGTTAAGATGTGACCAAGGAACGAACTCTGTGGGAGCCAAAGCTGAGCTTGAAAAATATTGGACAGAAAATGTAAGACAAAAAACTTATGAAGGACCAGTGCGACTGGATAGTTTAAAATGAATGTGCCCAATGCCTCTTCCTCCTCCTCCTCCTCCTCCTCCTCCTCCTCCTCCTCCTCCTCCTCCTCCTCCTCCTTTTCCTCCTCCTCCTCCTCTTCCTCTTCCTTCTCCTCCTCCTCCTCCTCCTCCTCCTTCTCCTCCTCCTCCTCCTCCTCCTCCTCTATCTGTCTATTTACCTATCTATCAGTCAATCATTCAATCTTTCTATCTATTTATTTATCTATCTATCTATCTACCTATCTATGTATTTATCTATCTGTATCAGTTTTATCTATCTGTCTATTTATCTTATTCACTAGAATCATCAGCAAGAATTTTTTTTTCCTTTCCTTTTGCCTTACTTTTTCAAGGTTAATTAACTTTCACATTTGTTTCTACAGGTAAGCAACCCCTTAATTATTCACCTATTAATTAATTCTTACCTACATATATATTTCTAAACCTAATTACCGTCAGCTTGAGTAAATTTTTTTTTTCATATTTTCTTTATTTCTTGTAAACAAATATTATTCTGAAGTTGACTAATATATTTTTTTAACTGAATGCACATTTTTTTGTATTCTTTCACGATGAGGAAGATAAATTAAGGAAATGTTTTATCACAAGGAAAAAAGAAGGAAAATAATGGCACCTGTTTTCCCGTGCCAACCTGATTTTACGAACTTGAGAGAGAGAGAGAGAGAGAGAGAGAGAGAGAGAGAGAGAGAGAGAGAGAGAGAGAGAGAGAGAGAGAGAGAGAGAGAGAGAGAGAGAGAGAGAGAGAGAGAGAGAGAGAGAGAGAGAGAGAGAGAGAGAGAGAGAGAGAGAGAGAGAGAGAGAGAGAGAGAGAGAGAGAGAGAGAGAGAGAGAGAGAGAGAGAGAGAGAGAGAGAGAGAGAGAGAGAGAGAGAGGGAGGGAGGGAGAGAGAGAGAGAGAGAGAGAGAGAGAGAGAGAGAGAGAGAGAGAGAGAGAGAGAGAGAGAGAGAGAGAATACAAAATGTATATAGCTAATGACATCATCCAACTACTGGTTATTGACATGAATATATTAATTTATTTCATAAATATAAATAAGTTATAATTTCAATGCAATTTAGTCTTTTATATTAAGAAACATTTATTTTAATTTTATATATTCTTTTGTTTTTCTGCTTTAGCGTAACAAAAGTTGGCAATACTATTAGATTAAAACTTGTGTGTGTGTGTGTGTGTGTGTGTGTGTGTGTGTGTGTGTGTGTGTGTGTGTGTGTGTGTGTGTGTGTCTGTGTGTGTGTGTGTGTGTGTGTGTGTGTGTGTGTGTGTGTGTGTGGTGTACGTTAATTCATTTTTATCAGGCCTTGTCTACCTGTCCTTGCTCACAAAATATTGCAAATAATAAATATACAAAATGACTGAAACTTGCAACAGCATTGACCAGAGCAGACACACACTGCAGGGCGCGTAATCATTGCTAGTAGTAGTAGTAGTAGTAGTAGTAGAAATAGTATTATTATTATTATTAGTAGTAGTAGTAGTAGTAGTAGTAATAGTAGTAGTAGTAGTAGTAGTAGTAGTAGTAGTAGTAGTAGTAGTAGTAGTAGTAGTAGTAGTAGTATAAGTAATAGTAGTAGTTGTAGTAGTAGTAGTAGTAGTAGTAGTAGTAGTAGTAGTAGTAGTAGTAGTAGTAGTAGTAGCAGTAGTATTAGTATTAGTATTAGTAGTAGTAGTAGCAGTAAGTAGTAGTAGTAGTAGTAGTAGTAGTAGTAGTAGTAGTAGTAGTAGTAGTAGTAGTTGTTGTTGTATATAGAGGCATGGAAATTTAAGGTTGAGGTTGAGAAACAGTTCTGTAGTATTCTTTAAAAGAGAAAATCTAGATTATTTTTCTTAGATAATCCGTTAGTCAAAAGAAATAACCCTGAACAGGCAAAGCGAGTAATGCTTACTGCTTTACACAATGACAGGATTCATATTATTGAAATGCATACATACTTCTAGTGATTGCAATAATGGGCTTCGCCCATTGAAATACAATGGAAATATATTAATTAAGTTGGTGGTGAGAAATAATGGTTTGTCACTGTTTATTTCAGTATTTGGACATGAGACTGGTGAATGCAATGAAGACGAAACGTTCTAACTGAGGCTGTGAATTGTATTTTAAGTCAAAAACGTTGTAGTTTAAGTAATGTGTTACCTTGTTGAGATTTCCTAGACTAAAGGAGAGTATTAACTGCTGAAAGAATGAATGAACGGAGGAGTGGGGATTGGACAGGATAGGGAGTAATAATAATAATAATGATAATTGATGGTTTATTGATCAAGAAAGTATTATAAAACCAATTATAAAACATTATGTCTTGATTTACAAGAATCAGTTATCTATATTAAAAAGTTAAATAAGCAACTGATTTAGTCAAAACAATAAAACAATAAAACCTTAAAATAATGTATATAGGTTATTACAAGGCATTGATTTTAGAGACAATATATGGTATTGGAGACTTCTGGTATCTAGTGGTCCTACACCTTACTGCCTGCAGGAGTTGCTACCTTTCCTTGTTTCCCTACCCTGGACGTCATGCATAGTCTGTGGCAACATATTTCTATGTTCGGGTGTCTTGAGTAGAGCCCGTCCAAACAAAATAGTTGCTGCTTCACGTCGCTTGTAGAGTGATTCAGTTCCCTTTACCAATTGCCCTGCGGAAAATTCTGGACAGCATCCACCTTGGATGGTAAGGTGTTGCAGAGTCAAGCACCTCATGGGTTGTCGGATGAAATGTGTGAGAGGGTGAGTTATTAGGAGGGTGTGCAGGTGTTAGGGTGGACAGACTGGCAGTGAATATTATGGTGGGTGTTTTCGTGGGCGGAGCTGTGCAGCAGGGCCTTGAGGCACGCCACGGTGCCGGCAACCTGCTGGGGGTGCCCGCACACCCTCACAGTGTTCGTCACTGCGTCCAGCCGCGGTGGCACCGTCACACGCACTCCCGGGAATTCGTGGAGCACCTGCTTGAGTGTGGCGCCGCGCGGCCCAACGATGCAGCGCCGCTGGTGAGGCGCCACGGTCAGCGTGGTGTCCAGCACCTCTTTCTTCCACGAGGCTCGAACACTGTTCGGTACCGTCTTCGGGGCGCGCCGAGTGTTCCTGCGTGGAGCAGGCGTCGCCTTCTTGGGTGCAGCAGGCGCGGCCTGCACCTCCAGAGGCTGCAGCGCCTTCTCCTCGCTCATAGGTGGCAAGGCCTTCTGCTTGCGTGGCTGTTTCTTCTTAGTGACCACGGCCCAGCCCTCCGTGGGGGTGTCAGGGTCCTGGCCGTGCACGTGCATCACGCCAGACGTCAAACCCACGTCCGCCTTGGCCCTTCGTGGCTTCCTTTTCTTCTGTCTTTTTTTTCGTTCCTTTTGTACATCCTCGGTGGCAGCGTCCTTGACGTGAGGCTCCTGTGGGAATGCCTCCTCCTCCTCCTCCACACGGTCCTCGATGGCTTCCTCCTGAAACGCTGAATCGGGGATGATACCTTCTGCCTCGTTACAGCTAATGTATTCTTCTTCCGTGTTACTATGTTGTTCGTCATCTGCCTCGTCAGTTACATACTCTTCGTCACTCAAACTTTGCTTTACTTCCTCTTCGATACTAACGTATTCTTCTTCCGTGTTACTGTGTTGCTCGTCATCTGCCTCGTCAGTTCCATACTCTTCGTCACTCAAACTTTGGTTTACTTCCTCTTCGAAGCTAACGTATTCTTCTTCCGTGTCATTCGTGTTCCATTGTCTATCACCATCGCCTTGTTCTTCATTAATTTCAGATCTCTCTGCAGTGATGTGTTCGTTTTCTTCATTATTTTTCTGTTCCTCATCGACGTGATCGCATTGTTCTTCCGACAGTGACTTACGATGCCACATAACAACCTTTCCTTCTTCTTTTACTTGAAGGATAAAGGTCTGCGTCGAAGGATCCTCGGAAAATAATAACCTAAGGAAGTCCTGCAATCTTACGAAGATGACATACTTTCCTCTACGGTGCCACGTGACACTCACCTTCACCCTGGCCTCAATGGCGCTCCATTGGGCCTTCACTAGACGGCGGATGTCTAGTGCTACAAGGCGTGAAGTGTAGCGACGCATCCCTACATCGGAATCGGAATAATCCCACCTGCTTGTAGCGAGGCTCATCGGGGAACCAGAAGGTGGATCCCGGTTTCCCTACGGAAAGCTTCACCTTCTTAGGGTAGTCCCGCGCTTCCCTGGCCTCCAACACGCAGCAGCCTGCTCTCACAATGCGACTTGCTCGTCCAAGGTCCATTTCCATTATGACAGACGACAGATCGGAGCCTCTATTTATACCCTCTGGTGTAGCTCATCATGCCCGTAGGCCACGCCCCCTCATTATTTATTCATCCTGATTGGATGTAAGTTGCAGGCAATCAGG
This sequence comes from Cancer borealis, assembly GCA_036785275.1. Taxonomy (NCBI): domain Eukaryota; kingdom Metazoa; phylum Arthropoda; class Malacostraca; order Decapoda; family Cancridae; genus Cancer; species Cancer borealis. The sequence continues at coordinate 44,496 of JAXIVD010003523.1, forward strand.
TGATTGGCTGTCACATGCCTATGGGCATGAAGCCGTGTTACTATTGGCTGGCTGGCCACGGCCAAATCTGGCCAGTTATGTGCATCCAGCATCACGTGATAACAGAATGAGGTTAGAGTTGAGGGAAATATTTTATTTGTATTCAAAATTTGAAGTTTGTGGTGATTTATATATATATATATATATATATATATATATATATATATATATATATATATATATATATATAAATATATGTATATATATATATATATATATATATATATATATATATATATATATATATATATATATATATATATACACATATATATACACACACATATATATATATATATATATATATATATATATATATATATATATATATATATATATATACATATATATATATATATATATATATATATATATATATATATATATATATATATATATATATATATATATATATATATATATATATATATATATATATATATATATATATATATATATATATAATATATATATATATATATATATATATATATATATATATATATATATATATATATATATATATATATATATATATATATATATATATATATATATATATATATATATATATATATATATATATATATATATATATATATATATATATATATATATATATATATATATATATATATATATATACATATATACATATATATATATATATATATATATATATATATAT
>JAXIVD010003524.1:2500-15000 GCA_036785275.1 Cancer borealis
GAGAGAGAGAGAGAGAGAGAGAGAGAGAGAGAGAGAGAGAGAGAGAGAGAGAGAGAAATAAAAGAGAGAAATAAAAGAGAGAAATAAAAGAGAAAGAGAAATAAAAGAGAGATAAAGAGAGAGAGAGAGAGAGAGAGAGAGAGAGAGAGAGAGAGAGAGAGAGAGAGAGAGAGAGAGAGAGAGAGAGAGAGAGAGAGAGAGCCACATACACACAAACAGAAACATACAGACAGACATACAGAAAGACAGACAGACAGAGACAATTATGAAAATCAAAGAAGCAGCAACCATAGACGGACATAGACAGACAGACAGACAGACACAGACAGCGAGAGGACAGAAGTCGGATACCGCCATCTGGAGGTAGCAGGCGAAGTTCCGCTTATAAACAGGTGTACTGCAGGAAGGAGGGAGAGGAAGAGGTGGAGTGAAGGGGAGAGGGAGGGAGGTGGAACGGAAGGAGGGAGGGAGAGGGAAGAGGTGAAGTGAGGGAGAGAGGGTGAGAGAGGAGGAAGGGTGGAACGGAAGGAGAGAGAGAGAGGAGAGAGAGAGAGAGAGAGAGAGAGAGAGAGAGAGAGAGAGAGAGAGAGAGAGAGAGAGAGAGAGTGGGTGGAGGATGGAAAGAAGGAAGGGGAGGTGGTGAGGGAGGCATCGATCAGGCTGACGAATGTATAGCCAGCTGCTGTAAGAACATTATATACGTCTTAGCAGCAGTTATCAGGTTTCTTCCTCCTTCCTTCCTTCGTCCAGCGGGTGTGCGAAGGCCAGACTGAACTAAAAACCACACTAAATCATTCAATATTGACCTATTACTTATCAGTCTTCTCTTATTCGTTTTCCATGTGTATTTTCAAAGTTAAATTAAGGTAGATTAAAATATAAGGCAAATTATATGCTTTTACGTATGTATATATGTGTTTTGTAAGGTGTCTTTGATATATTTTAATAATCATCAATCTCCACATGTTCGTTTTCTTCAAATATTTGCTAAGTCCAACTAAACTAGATTTTTATTATAAGGAATATGACTAATAATAATTTTCTTCGTTTGTATGTATGGCGTCGTTAACATATTTACATAATCATCAATCTCCACGTATTCGTTTTTTCAAATATTTGTAAAGTCAAAGTAAGATTTAAACGTAAGGAATATGACTTATAATTTCTTCGTATGCTTGTATGTGTGTATCGTTAATATACTTCATGGAAAACATTGTTGTCGTGTCACATCTGCATAGCACAGTGACACGTGTGATTAGAGCAGAGACTGGATAGCGAGTAGACTTAAACCGTTGGGCGAACCATACTGTCTATAACTCACACGAGGATCAAAGCCGAACCAGACCACGAGGGAAAAGTGGATCCTAAAGCAATAGTTACGCGGAGCCAATCTACTTAATATATGACCTTTAAGCCTCATAATTTTTTCATCAGTTTTGTAAAATTGATAAGATTGTTCTAGAGGTTGAGGGAAGTCCCAATAAGGTGAAGAAAAAAAGTTGTACCCACCAGTGTTGAGAGAGAGAGAGAGAGAGAGAGAGAGAGAGAGAGAGAGAGAGAGAGAGAGAGAGAGAGAGAGAGAGAGAGAGAGAGAGAGAGAGAGAGAGAGAGAGAGAGAGAGAGAGAGAGAGAGAGAGAGAGAGAGAGAATGTCCCCTTAAATTATCTGATGCACCCCACTTGAGTAGAATTACGTCGAATAATTGAAAATTTACATATATGAAAGAACAGAAAGGTTACTGACGGTATAAACTAAACCTTACACCCAGACCACTGTACTCAAACATTACCTGAATATTCAATACAATACAAGGACTATTTCTCCTTTGATTAGCTTCTACGTCTTTCCCAACTTGTCCCGCCAGATGGTCGTCTTGGGTACAGTGTTAAAGGGAGCCAAGTAAGGAAGAAACACTGCTAAAAGATAACCCCAAAATGTTGCATCTTTTTCGAACTTTTTTAAAGACGTAGCGACTATATTATGTAAAGGAGGCTTGTGGGTGTTAGGGTAAGAGTTTTGGTGAGTCAGTGGGGATCTAGAGGTCAGTTATCATGTGTTGATGTTTACTTTCACTTCATAAGGGAAAGTATGTGCCTGTCCTAATGTGCGAGGTGGAAGGGTTTGGGAGTGTGTTGCAAAATAGCCATGATTTGGGTACTGGTGGTGGTGCTGCTGGTACATTTGAGAAAGTATACCGAGAGGACGTTTGTGTGTGGTGACGTTAGGTTCGTGAAACATGCCAAAATAAGCTTGATGAGCAGGTGAATGAATGCAAGTTATCTCTCCTCTGCCTTCTACATTTACAAAAACTACTAATTCGGTTTCGTCTGTGTATTATTATAAGCAAACATCGGTGATAGGAACGTGATTACATGCGACATTTTTTTTCCATAATCGGAGGCAGTTTCGGTGTTACGAATAGTGTGACAGCTGTTGCCACGTGTTGAGATAAACATTCACTTGTGTTCAACAGAGAAAAGTAGCACTGGCTGACATACTTGTTTATAAAAGCAAGTTTTTCTTACAGGGACAGACTAGGCATATGGTCATGCAAGGTCATTATTGCACTGATGTCATAATAATCCAATTGAAACCACTTTCTATCGTCACGTTTGGTAACTATTAACACAAGCAAAGCAAAATAGTTTTCCTTTTTAACATATTGAAATTGCCTCTCAAGATGACTGGGTGGGAGCCTATTAATTGGGAAGCTAATCTAGGCTGCAAAACACACTGGCATGCCTCGTCAAAATAAGAACACAAACATTTAAAGTCTCTATTCGTGATTCTCCAGCACAGGTGAGTCACACTTCATGACACACCAAGCACTGAGTCACCAATCGATTTAAAGTTAGTTCAAGCAAACGAGACATGAACCAAAGCGACAGTGTGGCGCCTTCTCCATGCATGCAAACCACCCATGCACCCTCCCGTGCCACCACAGAACCATTGATCTATAAAACAAAAGTCAGTACTGTCTTTCCTTCATCACGAGAAATGAGATTGAAACAAAATAATATACAAAGTCATATATATACTACCAACACCATCTTATGAATGCAGTCAATGTGACCTTGAAAGTGGCGCCTACAACTGCTTCACTGACCTTGGCCACTGTATTGATTCCACTCCCGAAAACAGACGAAAAGAATGTGTATGTCATTAGAGGGGTGAAGATGATAATACGAGGCAGCTTTGTGTGTTTCTATAAGACAGTTGCAAGATTTGGTTAAGTTTCCTCACTCAGACTATACTTGCCTCTGAGTTGTGTAAGCATTAAACAAAGGGAATATAAAACCACCCGAGACGTAGGTGGAGAATGACAACTCTAGAATGACTAATATGAAATAATAAAGTAAGGGAAACACACATTAATGGATGCAGTTAGGTAGTATATGCAAGTGGTTGATGTGACAGAGAAAGATGTAGAGACAAGGAAACGAGCGATCTACTGTGACAGGCGGAAATAAAAAGTATGAAATAACCGTTTAATTTGTATTTGTTCCTGAAAATATTTAATATATTCATAAAAAAAAGTCACTTGGATGCTTAGAGTCATGGCGTTATGAATGTATGTATGTACGCACTACATAGTCACATTGCTTATATAGAAACAGTACGTATGTAATAGATACCTTTAATAAGGTATATCCGTCCTAGATGTTTGGTTTGAGATGGGGAGAGAGAAACGTTTCCAGCAAGCGCGCACACACACACACAAACACAAAATAGAAGAAAAAATAGCTGCGGTTGAGTTGTTTTAAGAGTTGAAGTGACTGACTGACTGCCTGCCTGCTCACCACTGCACTCCGACCCTACGTAGCCTAAGTATGGTTCACTGGTTCGTTGGGTAAGCAGCTTGTTCGAGATTGCTTCGCACGAGTGAATACAGCTTCATCCCCACCCCCGACCCCCCTCCTCTCTCTCTCTCTCTCTCTCTCTCTCTCTCTCTCTCTCTCTCTCTCTCTCTCTCTCTCTCTCTCTCTCTCTCTCTCTCTCTCTCTCTCTCTCGTTGATAAGGATAACATAATATATGCTTTTCAACACAAACTTGATTACCATCTCTTCCAACAAGACTATATTATGACCCAGCGTTATGATGTCCGTTTGACTGCCTTGCTTCTGACTGTGTTTACTTCTGATTGTGTTGACTTTTCGTGACGATTACTCTAGGTTAAGGACGGACCATCTATTTTGGACAATGGGGTATGTGTGGTCTATGTTTGTTTATGTTATGTATGTATATGTAATTCTCTCTCTTATCTAGCTAGCTGCAAGGTTTGATTTCCGTGATTCATCTGAGTTGTAGATATTAGCTGCTTTCACCCAGTATTCAATGTATTTTTTAATCCTATAACAAGAAAGGAATGTCTGGCATCTCGGCTCCACCTTTACCAACCTTCCCGACACGACAAGAACAGGAGACAGGAGGTGCATTAGTGGTTTCTCTTCTCTGCTTTGACGTGACCTCTTAACCCTTCACCACTGTAGTATCTACGACAGACCCAGCAAGAAGTTTCTAGTACCTACAAATGCCACTAGTATTGTTTCTTCATACAGACAACATTATCTATCTAGTCTCACTTTGAGGCATAAGGACAGTGTATCGAAGCACCAATCTGAAGTGAACCCCATCACCCCTGTTATGACTCAACTCATCGTCTTTCTCACGCACAAACTTCATCTCTTAACACATCGACCCGCCGCCGCCTACCTCTCACTCCCTACTCCCTCTCACTCTGCCACCCCTTCCTGATTAATCTGACCACACTCCCAGGACTTGTATTTCTAAATGTATGGAATAAGAAACTTGTATTTTGAAATATTGTATAATGAAACTTGGATTATGATTCAATATATACGAAATACTGACACTCTGTGCACCTTTGACAAACCTTATGCATAAAGTGAAAGGCTTTGAGATGAGATTGAAGCTTAGAGGAATAATGTTTCTCTGATGAGGATAACTTAATCACATAACAAACGTGACTGCAAGAAGAGAAGTCACACAGTTTACAGCGTGTACTTGCAGGTGTAGAGAGAAACCTGGGCCTGAGGAAACAGTGTCACTACGACTGGCCATGTCATAAAGATTGAAAATACCACGATAAGCAATGTAAGTGTTGCTCACCTCCAGACATAATATTAGTGAGATGTAATGAGAACAAGAGAGAAGTTTGGTTTTCCTGTTTCCTCGTGTGTGTCGTCACGGGCAGCGGCTGTGTTCATTCTCAATCTGTGGCACCATTATTTGTTCTCTACGTATATGAACGTGTTGTGGTATAAGGAATGGTTTCCTGTATGAAGGCAAATATAACACTCATGGAGCAACCATTACAGTGATTCCTTTATGCTAATAAACAAAAGTAAATATGAACGAATGTCTCAAAACCATAACGGTCCACGCCATGCAGCCTTGTAAGGAAGGTGAACCCAGCTTCTTTGCCTAACATGTAGGAGTGTAGGAGTAGTAAGGGTCCTTGCCACCTTGTACAGCCCATTAGGGTCTTAACATTATAATTATATCTTTTCAACCCATGATTCAAATAAGATCTTTAAAGTGACGTAATTAAAAACGAATAATTACACACATTTACTTTCTTTGTATTGAACAATAGAAATACTGATTTATATGATTATATCTTCATTATGATATGATGTTTTTAATACTTTCACAAATAAAACTAAATAAGTGTTTGTAAAATGTTTCGAAGGCAATATATATATATATATATATATATATATATATATATATATATATATATATGTATATATATATATATATATATATATATATATATATATATATATATATATATGTGTGTGTGTGTGTGTGTGTGTGTGTGTGTGTGTGTGTGTGTGTGTGTGTGTGTGTGTGTGTGTGTGTGTGATTTTTTTATGATGTGGAGAGAGATTGAACTTGTTGGGCCTATAGGCCTAGCTGTTTGTCTTTTTTCATGATTCAGTAGTCACGATATATGGATGTATGGATATATGGACATTACCACAGAATAAATGGATATTCTGTGGTGTCGAAGGGTGGCCGAGACGACGCGCCCCTCGGTGTATGCCCTTAATGATTGATTGATTATGTTAAAGGATGGCAGGTCACTGGACTATCAACACTGTGTTATAATACATTATGTTAACACTCCAGTATCATGACTCATTAGAAGTCACCATGATCCAGCATTAACTCACATGGATCAATTCAAGTGTTCGTGTTGTGATGGAACACTCCAGTATACCATGCTTGTGTACTCATTACTTTTCTACTTATATACTGCGCGTAAAGCAGAACCACAAACCAACACGTACGAACTGTCGTCCTTATACCGAAATAAGGAAGCTTTAAATTGCCAAATGAATATACAAAAAATACCAATCTTAAAAGGACGACAGTACTTTGTTTTGTTTTAGAAGCACAATAATATTTTTAGGTTAGTAATATTGAAATATATTTGTGGTATTCTATATGTGTGATTAAGAAGTCTAATATTGAATGCACATCAGATAAAAAAAAAACTGTCCATTCCACTCCAAGAAAACTGATCGTTGAGCTTGTCCTGCCATCCTGCATCCTGTACCCTACAACCCCATGGCCGCAGGTGGTTGTGTTGCCTCACACCACCCCCCTGTGGGACCACCTGTGGCTCGTTACCACACATGCGTCTTCTTTATTTCTCCTGAGGTGCTTCTTGAAGGTTAAGACGACAAATTCTGTACAAACGTTATTGTCCTTAGCAAATATAATACGACAACGATCCATTTTCTTCTACGGTTAATATATATTTTTTTCGATGGTATTAAGAACATAAGAACATAAGAATATAAGGAAGCTACAAAAGGCACGGAGGCCTGCACTAGGTATAGGCTATATGGGCAGGCTATAATAAGTGTATATTAATGAGATAACAAATTGACATTTATATATACTGTACATACTGTACATACTATAACAATCGGCTGCCATTCTTATTTGTTTCCAATGATAGGATGTAAACTAGAAATGTATCGGATATCCGCATCACTATCTGCATGATTTTTTAAAGTCCCCACCCGCATCTGCACCACATTTTTTGGTGAGGAAATAAACATTCGTATCCGCGTCTGTTTCCACAAAATATGTAAGCATGATATCTTCATACACATCCACATGCGCAGATCTCTCAATTTAGTCATCCAATACATTCGTATAACACAACTTTTGTAGCTGAAACTTGTCATAACAACAAGAAACAAAATCACACAGTACTACATTGTAACGAAAGTAGCTGCTATTCGGAAAGTACTGATATTCTGTAACAAATTGACCTATTTATTTACATAACAAAATATCCTGAAAACATTCGCATCCGCAAGGATGTCATAGTCTGACATTCCCATCAGCATCCGCTGTTTTTAGAAACAGACATCCACATCTGCATCCAGAAAATACGTTAAGTATATCTGCATACACGTGAATTCACGGATCTCTGAATTCAGACATCCGATAAGTAAAGCTACAATACACATCTGATATAATTAACACATATCCTTGCATAGAAAAACACTAATATAGTACAAAAACTGCTTGACACTAACCTGTGTTCGTCGTAGGCTTATCTCGTCTGGGAAAGTGCGCGACGCTGGCAGTTCTGCATTACGTAAGCAAAAGGATCCTAAATCTAGGCATCGTAACTATCAATAATAATATTTTATTACAATACCACTGTTCAAAGCAACGTTATCAACATTGTAGGAGAAACTCACGTATTTGAAACGTTCTATAACCTATATACTCATCACAGCGCGAAAAAACGAACCACATCATGTCAGGATGACTTATGATTGCTGCTACAGAATGTTTCCTGATTCCGATTACTAATGCGGTGGGCACCAGTTTTGATGCATATCATACAAAGTGGCATTGAAGTGTGGACTTGAGAAGAAGACAATGAACAGTGGGGAAATCAGTAGGTTTGAAAAAAAAAAAAAAAAAATTTTAAAGGACCAACATGAATAAGAGAACAAACCATAATCAAAAACATAATAAAACTAGCAAAGATAACACATGGATCATAAAGCTGTTTGACTGTACTGCAAGATATGATAGATGCATGGAGGCTTAGAGATTATATTAAATAGTTTATACATTGCCTTGGTTCATGGAGAAGGTTGGCGGAATGTAACACTGCTGGACTTGTTATGACTATTGATAGTGATGACTTAAATTTAGCAACACGGAAAGGTTTAGACAGTCACCAAGCATAGCAAATATAGCAAACGAAAGGAAGTCCTTGATAAGTAGCTTGTAAATTACCTACAACATATAATTTAACCTATGTGTACCTCATTTCAATCATATACCAATCAAACCTGATCCAAAAAATAAGTATCTATTTGTATTATTACAGTTTAAGTATGATATTGGGTCGAGACTTTTTCGAAATTACGTGAATGTGTTAAAGATAGCATAACCTATTTTAAGTAAACATTTCACAAGTGGAATGTGGTATATAATATAATTTGTACGTATCTCAACTTTCTGCATTCCTGCTCGTTTCTTACATCCTCATATCACCACCACCACTATCACCACCTTCACAGAAATTTCATATTACACGAATGGATTGTGTAGGTACGGCTCCCAAGACTATTTCCTCTTAGTAGTAACAGATGTACCCTAACGTAGAACAGTGGAGTGGAATGGAGGGGCATTTATGCATAAATTGTAACCTGTGACATGTATCGACTAGGAGCCACTCCTAGATTTCAAGAAGGCCTTTGACAATCTCATCAAGTCACGGTCCCAATTAGCATATAGGGACGTTCAAGCGCTACAATGAATCTAAATTTACTAAAAACATTATTCTACTCAATGCCTTTATTTACAAACCATACAAAAGATTCCTAAATACCCTGAACAGCCATAAAATAGTTATTCTTACACTGCAATAGATGCTCTGAAATCAGGAAGAATATGGATTTTTACCCCAACCATACGAATAACATCGGCAAGAAATTATAACAGATATGCTGCTCCTGAAAACTCAAACACTAAAAAAAAGGTACAAAGAAAAATATTTTATTGAACCAAATGTAGCAATTAGAGAAAAAGATTTGAGAAACAACAACACCAATATAAGAAGTCACAAAACACACAACCAGAACCTGCGTCAAAGGTGAACAACGAAACGAAGGCAAGGAAAACAAAGAACACAATTAAATAAAAAATAGCAAGTTGATGAAGTAGTGAAATATAACCTCATCATTAATAAAACAGTTGAGTTGGAGCCGTATAAAGGTGATCCCGAACTGTACCCGGTCACCACCACGACTCGGCACATCACATCCCATCCCCAACAAGACGAAGGAGTGTGTGTGGCACATCCTCACCTCAACTATGGAACCTAACACTGTACGGCTCCTGGAAAATGGAAGTGACCAAGACATAATACGAATACTGAAGGAGTTTAATGAGGAGGTGAGTGTGTCATTGTAGTTATGGGTGTGTCATTGTGGGTGGGTGTGTCAGTCATGGGTGTGTTTGTTTCCAATATCGGATTGTTTATTTTCCCCACTAATCAAACGTTTTGCTCTAAGATTGTTGGCACACCTTGGCACCACTGGCATGGCACTCACCCAAGTGTGTGCAATGTATTTCACACTATGCTCTCTACATATATATTTTCCTGTTATCATGAATTTGTGTTGATATATGAGGGGGACAAGCAGGAGTTAGGAAGGTGCACCTAAACTGTTACCTGCTATTAACCTAACCCTTACCTGCTACTAACCTAAACTGTTACCTGCTACTAACTCTTACCTGCTACTAACCTGACCTTACCTGCTACTAACCCTTACCTGCTACTAACCTAACCTTACCTGTTACTAACCTAAACTTACCTGCTACTAACCCTTAGTCTTGACAGGTGGTTAGCAGGCTCATTGTATCTTTCTTACTTAAAATCACAGGAAAACCTTTTGTGGGAAATTCAACATCTAAGAAGGTGGCAATGACTACAAACTGAATTAAAAAGAATTTCAGGAAAGTCGCCTGTACTGTGTGAGCGAAGTACAGAGATTTGCTATTTATCCCCTATGTAACATACGAGTCATATGGGGTTAGGTTGATGGTGTGGTTATATTGTATTGATACTCGGTGGTGCCTCAACACAAACATGCAAGTGTTACTTCTATTAGGTGTTGGTATTATTTAGTGTTTATATATCCTGGTGACAGGATGGTGATCACAAGGGTGTTACTGGATATCCTCACCCCTCACCAAGGCTCTTGTGATGATTTGTTTGTGGATGTATTTTACCATTGCTGCATTTGTATGAATTATTGGTTAGTTTTGATGTAGGTGTTATTGGGGTATTCTTTTTAATATTCTTGCTTGTGTTTTGTTATTGTATGATTAAGGATGTGTGTAATGCCATTCATGTGTGTATGGTATTTACCTGTGTATTATTATGTATTTTTTTATTATTATTATTGAAAATGCATAGGGCAGCAATGTTGGTGCATAACACACATATCACTCACACTACCACACACACACACACACTACCATACGCACAAACACACACACACAGGAGGATAGGATTTCCAGCCTTCCGCTCCTGCTGGGATTGCAAAGTCACAAAACCTCGGCTTACTCCCGTACCTATTTTACTGCCAGGTGAGCAGGGGTTACAGCGTTTAAGAAGACAAACCATTGTGTCTTCACACGCCTGGGATTCAAACCCAGAACATCTCGGTTGTGAACCAAGCGTGCTAACCATTACACCACTGGGCGACAGCGAACACAGACTGGCAAACTTCACTTAGGCTATCAGGGATAACTTACTATTGAACCATAATGTTTGAGCTTAGTTTAGTACTACGGGAATCCTATGGAATTAATAGCTCTATTGTGTATTTGTGTTTCCTTAGACTGTATGTGTCTTCCAGCCTATCAAATGTTCAGATTTCACTTTAGTTGTACTTGGCAAATCTCTCTAGTGCTGCCACCACCACACACTGTAAATCTCCCCAATGATGCATAACACACGCTGGAAGAATGGTGTTAGCTAAGCATTGTTTGACTCACAAGTGACCTCATTTTGCATACAATTTATCGTTTGCCCAGCTATTGTACTCCCTTACCTCAAAAACTTCATCGAACAATAAAAGGCAATCATCTTTGTCCTGAAAGATGCAAACATTGTAAAGAAAATGTGTTGCTGAAGTAGGAAGAGTAGATTCATCATTTTCAACCTGCTTAACAGAAGCAAAAACATTCTCCAAGGTCAAGTTTCTCTTCAGATCTGTATAAAAAATATTCAGTGGCAAATGAGAAGCAAATCAAAAGACAAGTGTTGGTGAATCTGTGTACAACAACATGATGGCTGAAGCAGACCAACACTATCTTCCTTGTAAAACAACCCATTCAAGAATGTTTTCAGTAGTGGTTGTAATAAAATGCAAGACACAAAATGTTGGAAAGTGTTCAGATAAATGGTTGCTTGAATTTCATCCAGAAAAGTATAGTTAAATGAGAATAGGAAGAACAAAGGTGGGAAAAGACATGAAATAAAAGATAAAATACCGTTGAGGGAAATTTATGAGGAAAGAGATCTGGGAGCAGTCATAGACATTGGACTGACACTTGAGGAACACCGAGCAGAGAAAATTAATAACCTAACAGGTTAGTGGGACCTATTAGAACATTTGCAATGTGGATGCAGAAATTTTCAAGATATATTTAAATAACCAGTAAGATTGCAATTGGAGTACATGAACGAGATTTGGTACCCACATAATATATATGTATATATTTATATATATATATATATATATATATATATATATATATATATATATATATATATATATATATATATATATATATATATGCACTTAAACTTTGATTTAACAGACTAAATAGGGAACCTACTTGGAAAGTCTGATGCGGGGTATTCAGTAGTGGTCTCAGTAGACGTGCACGACAAGTATCTTCACATCGTTCTGGGACCTCTAAAGTCTAAATTTCCGGTCTCCTCTGCTGTCAGCATGCAAAAAGCCAGTGTGGCAAGATGGTGTGAGTGTTAGGGGATCCATACACAACGTTTCATGCAGCACTGACCTGTGCAGTACACGGCACAACATACAGTGTGAGGTACAACAGCGTGACGTGCCAAGGGGTCAGTATCGTGGTGGCATACAATTGATTAAATCATGATTTTGTTTTATTATAAAGTATTTTGTAACAAAACTATAAAGTTTAGATGAAAAAATGACTGAATTATGTAAAGGTTATATTCCTAGGATATTAGAAAAGATGGAGTTTGGTCATATTTCTCATCTAAACTATGGTTTTGTTAAAAAAACAATGAAATGAAACCAGGGCATGATATAATTGTATGCTTTGATGATAATGTTATGCAGCACAGTGCAATCCCCTGCACTGCCTCTGTTGACAGCCGTAAGCATGACAATTATGAGGCGGGAGCAAGAGAAACACCAGACTAGGT
>JAXIVD010003524.1:20000-25000 GCA_036785275.1 Cancer borealis
TAACTTGACACATAAATGATGGAAATTGTCTTCATAGAATGTTCTAAAAAAAATGTAAAAGCTGCCAAATATTTTTTTATATAAAAGTATTATCATAACTCACTGAACACAGTAGTGAAATCAAAATTGTAATGTTGTGTAATAGTGATGGTAGAAGGTGTGAAAGACAGCTGCTTTGTGACCTGCCAGCATGAAGTGGTATTCAGGGCAGCTTCAAGGTAGCCACACTTACACTGTTACCAATATATGAATCACCATTGCTATCCTTACATTCAAAATAATCCTCATCTTCATTGCCAGATTCATAAAGAAAAATGATGAAAGACTAATGTTTTCACTTTTCACCGTCTGTTCCGTTTGACTTGTCACTGTGTTTTCAACTATTTTTCTTGTCTGGTGGCTAGGGATTCACTGGCTTCCCTGTGAATAGTTGATAAATTTACAAATGTTAAAATTGTGAATGTTAAGAGATGACTGTATAGAAGTAGGCTTTTTTTTATTGTGTTTCGTTAATTTAAAGATTTTTATATTAGAACTAGTAATGGATTTATTTTTCCAGGATGACCAATCAGAACTGATCAATGAGGTGTTGAAAGTTCTATACAACTTGGTTCTTCACATTGACAAAAACAGTCCTGATGAAGAAGAGGACAGCCACTGCCTCCGTCTGATCAGCATTCTGCGTTCCCTCCTCCTTGCTTCCAGTAGATGTCCTGAGAAGACAGATGCTCTTCACAGGTAACAGGATGAGTACTGGCACACTGCATGACAAATGAGTTTCATTGAGCCCCAGATAGCCGTGGGCCCTAAGCCAATGGCCTACTATGTCTATTGGTGAAATAAGTCTTGGATGGATGTCTAGTCCAGTATAATGTTAACCTGGGAACAGAATACCAGTTTGTCATGTAAAAATGCTAAAAGTAAAAATATTCTCCTTTCCTTTCTAGATGAGGATGCTTTTGTGTAGGACAAGAATAGTTAAGCAGAACAATATTATGTAGTGAAGACATAACCATAATGTTAGGCATTGTGTTTACTTAGTGTTTTTTCAGTAAAACATGTAATAAATAGAGAAAACATAACATCAAGGATATAAACATATAAATAGCTGTCACACTACATCATAGTAATACAAAAATCTCTTCCAGCAACACCGTTAACTTGCTGCTGGTGATGCCTCCCACTATGTATGAAAGCTTACTGGTGAACATGCCTGAAGCACCTGGAGGACACAGCTACAATGCTATCCCCACAGTAGTCACAACACAGCCATCTGCTGGAGCTGCAGCACAGGTGGAGGCTGCATGCTTCACGGAGGTGGATGATACTACTGCAATAAATCAGCGTTCCTGTGAATACGATGGAAAGGATATGACAGCTGTTATCCAGCTTCTGGATTTCCTTGAAGCAAGATTGAGTGCAGTAAGTGTTTTATTATTGTTACTCTATGTACCTGTCAAAGACTTTTCCCATAAGGTTCGTAGAGTCATCAAGTCAACTCAAGAAAGGAATTCCTTGAGAATAGTTACTGGTGAAAGTTATTTGATTTAATTGGTATTGTTAGAGAGAGGTGTAATAACAAACATTATTTGTTGGAGATGGCAAATGAAGGGATGCTGCAGTGGATTGGAGATGTAGGAAGAATGGGCTAAGGAGAGAATTATCTCCTTGATCCTTTATACATCAGTCATATTTAAATGGTTAGATTTTTTTGACAGTAACATTTTAAAATCATTTGGCTTTCCAACCAATGTGACAGTTATGTAGATGGAATGACTGGCAGATGACTGGTATCTGGGGGAAAGTAATGTTTCAAGAAATAGGCATCAGTATTCATATATTAATACTGTACATGGATCAATATTGAATTTCATGTCTTATTTTATACCTTTCTAAACTAACTTGTCTTGTTTACTTTTATACTTTTAGCCAGAAAATCAGTTTCTGACATGGAAAAATTTCAAGGTAGTATTTACTACCATATGTTTGCATTTAGGCTGATATGCGTCCTATGAAAAGTATATGCCAGGATTCTTTACTGAAGTATTCTTTTGTTTGCTTCATACCTTGTATTGTATAGTATATAATGCAATCCTTCTGTAATTGATGAAAACCCATTAAGTAATTATTATAGATTTGAGGAGATTAGTGGACTGAGTGATTGCTTTTGTAAACAATTTGTTGTAAATGGTAAGGAAACAGAAATAACTTTGTAAAAGATTTATTTGAAGTGATAATTCAAAAGGATGTCAAGGTATGTGTATGTGATGGTAAAGTTAATATATCGGTTTAATATATAGTGAGTAGATTTTTTTATTCAGAATACTTAAGACTGATTGTGTTTGATGTAATTCATGTCTATCTATATATATACGAGGCTGTTATCTCCCTTAAGAGAGGCACCCAAGACAAGGCATGGAGTAATCATTCTGACCTACAATATTACTTTATTTCATTAATGTTATCTATGGGAGCATCACTTTTTTAATTCTAAAAATTATATTTATAATTGTTTTTTCAGTGTGCCCAGTCAACTGATAAGAGCCTCATGCCAATCCTGACGCTGATGGTGGAAATGGTGCAAGCCAACCGCACCGTGCGTAAGTTTGTACGTCTGCGTGTCCTGCCTCCACTACGAGATGTGACCAAACGACCCGAGGAAGGGAGAACACTGCGGAACAAACTGTGTACACTCATGACTTCACCACTGCATGATGTGAAGCATTTGTCTGCCAACTTCCTTTTCATCCTTTGTAAAGAGAGTGGTGAGTAAAGAGTATGCTTGTTGGGCTTAGTACATACTCAAAGTAAGTTGTGACTGAAAAAAATGAGCTAGTGTTTATCTATGCATCCAATAGTTTATCATTTTGTAATTAACCAAAAAAGAAAATAATATAGAAGTTGTTACATACAGTAGTTACATAATCATTTAATATTGTCGATAGTTTCTTGGATATTGATACTATAAGCAAAACTATTTATAACAAAACCAATTTTACCATTGGCTAATTGATATACATAAGATTTTAGTTCCTCTAGTCACCTAGTGTATTTTTGTATAGGCCATGCTGTATACACACGTGCGCACCCCCCCCACCCCCCACACACACACACGCACACCGCCCCCCTCCCCACTCACCCACCCACCCACGCACGCACGCACGCACGCACGCACGCACACGCACACACACACACACACACACACACACACACACACACACACACACACACACACACACACACACACACACACTATGGAATAAAAGAATAAACATCTTGTGAGGTGGAAAGAGATGCACCATTAAACAACGACCATAATTTATGTAATCAAACCCTCCAGTGTCAATGTTATAATGAACCGACACATGAAATTATGTTATTCAAGGACCTACTGCATGTCAATATGCCTGTATAGAACTTTGTGAGACTTGAAAAGAAACTGGGAAACCCTGTATTATTTTCAGTTGATCGTCTCATCAAATACACTGGGTATGGGAATGCAGCGGGACTCCTTGCCTCCCGGGGCTTGATGCTTGGAGGAAACAAGCCCACTATTGATTACTCCTCAGGCTCAGAAGACTCCGATACAGAAGAGTATGTGAGAGTGAGGGATTTGTAAGTATTTTTAATTATATTTTATCTTGCAATTCTAGTTTAATCTAGTATTTCAAATCTCATTATTAATATAATGGAAGGTAGTTGTAAGAGAGGATGAATTTATAAATATTGGAAAGTAGATGAAAATGGAAAACTAGAGCAAAGCTACTCTTCATTTTTTTTCAGGGTGAATCCTGTGACGGGTCGGTATGAACCACCTCGGCCATCACCACTTGAGGGGATGACCGATGAACAAAAGGAACACGAAGCCATGAAGCTTGTCAATGTTTTGGATAAACTGACAAGGTATTTTATTTTTAAGATTATACATCTCATTGTATATATTGTTTATTAGATTGTTTCTAGTATTTTCTTGCCTGTAGCATTGAGGCTAATGGTAATGATAATGATGATGATGATGATGATGATGATGATATGGAATAGTGGTAAAGTAACCTGTAATGATAATGTGTTTCTTAAAGTTTCTTGTGTTGTCAGATTTGATTCTACAAAGGATATAAGGCATTGAAGATTGTGATTTAATATAATAATTTTTTCTTGAAGCTGAGCTCTCAACTTATGTAGTTGTAGAGTGCAGAAAGTAGTTGTTCAAGGTCACTTAACTTTTGTAAGATTCTTTATATTGATTCAGTTTTGCTTGCATCTTCTTGCTTGCCATCTCACATACCGTATGGAAGAAGGTAGGTTTTATTAAATGTTGGAAAAGGAAACACTAAACTGGTTATCAGCATGAACCTTGACTTGAATGTAAATGTATCATATATAAATTTTGAGAATTTAAAGAGGAAATTGATTATATGCAGCCAACTTTGTTTACTAGTGACACACTTTTTTATGTTGTTTAATTTCCCAAGATAAATGGGAACAAAAACTGTTCAAAATTTCTTCCAGTAGTGGAATAAATGATTAATTGGTGTGTAAATGCAGATTACTTTGATGGCTGTTAAGCAGTTTCGTTTTTATTTTTCAACAGTATTCCTTCATGTTTTTTTCTTCAATTTTGTAAATGTCTGTATTATTTCAGAATGTAGTATTCTATATTATTGAGTTATGAATGCATTTTCTACATACTTGTTATAATCCTTCAGGAACAATGTCATCCAGCCTTGCCGCATTGGTAATGATGGCAAACCTCACCCCGTGGAGAGTGTGATGGAGCTGCAGGAAGGCATGGGTGTTATGAACGCCCAAGACTGCAATGATCAGAGTGACTCAGATTAGTGACCTCACCTTCTTGTCTTACATCACTTGTCAGGAGTAATTTATCAACCCAGTCATCAGTGCACTTCTACAGGTTTTGATAAAGGCCAAATTATGCCTATATTTCATGCTAGCAAACTTGTGATGTATGAAAATTTTATTATAGAGCTGTTATAAGAGGC
>JAXIVD010003524.1:37500-45209 GCA_036785275.1 Cancer borealis
ATATTTGTGGGTGTTTGTATGGAGTAAAGAAGAACCCTGTAATAGGGGCGATGGTGGCAGGGTGACGGGGTGGGGAAGGGGGGGGGCACCACCACGCGGTCTGCCATTCCGACGGGAGAGGCAAGATCAGTGCTGGCAGGCGGCAGCCAGTAGTGGTGTCTGCTCTCTTCCCGTGGCCTGCAGCTGTGTCTGTGTGTGTCTGTTAGCCTCGTGAACACATCCACGTGTAGGAGTGACTGGTGAGACTGTCATGGTATGGCTAACGTGTATTGAACAGCCTGAGCTCTGAATGAGCCCTCTACACCAACCTTAAAGCTGGCGGTGCACACTGGAACTGAAGCTTGACAGTGTGTGGTTGTGTTGTGTCGGCCGTCCTTGTTCGTGGTGCTGGTGCTGCTAGTGACGAGTTTGTTTGTGCAGACAGTGATCAGACAGACGTGTTAATCGACCACACTGCATATGGAGTAGTGTACAATGAGTAGTTTCTAAAGAATGTGTAACTGAGAAAAGCCGTCAGTTTGTGTTTTTGCATTTCGTTGTGTTGCACCGGGGCAGTACTATTGCATAACCAGTTGATGACCCGCCTTATTAGGGTAACGTTACCTGACAACTGACTCCTAGGCTGCACACCTAGGCAGATCAATCACACGAGTGGAAGCAGGAGTCACCGTGATGCAAATAACGTACTCGTCGCCGTGGCCGTGATGACATTTCACGTTTGTCATCAGAACAACAGTTTCCGCCAGCCTTGCGTCGCTTGCCTTGAGTTCAGTGAGTCAGGTGTATAAGAGATGGGCTGCGGTAGCCGAGAATAGAAGGTGTGCTGTCGGTGTTGCTTGGCCATCGTGTTGTAGTTCACCACCTGCCGCAGCCTGCCGCCTGCACCACTGCCAGGCGTACAGTACTTCTTCCCACGGAGGGCGTGGACGATCATTCTTGAGGCGATCACATTGTAATGATGCTAGCTCACTCGTCATGATGTCATCGTTACCTTCTTCCTCGCAGACTTACTGATTGCATCTTAGGTCCTATCGCTTGATTTTGGTGAAAGCCTAAGATATGGTTTTCTTTTGACAAAGAAATTTGTAGGAATCGAACCGTAGTTGTTAGTCTGCAGTAGAGCTGAAGCAATCAGAGAAACCACTTTTGCATGTATAATTACGCATGTCAATGGCCTGTATCAGACATGTGAGCAAATTATAACACATTAACTGTAGTATCATTATTGCATATGCAAGTAAATATTGAGATGAACGCGTGTGGAAACTGTTATATGGATATCCTGTTTCTTATATCATTGCGTCATATTTGTAATACAGCTTATGTTTAATCAGTCGAAGCTTCAGCAGGAAGTTACCTTAGTGTTTGATGGAGCTTGAGGAGCGTTAACCTTGACCTTGACCAGCTGTCTCGTGGGACGTCATTTCTTAAGTGGCGTTTGTTCATCCTATCGACTATGCGTTTCCTGTGGCGGCAACAGAGCTGTGCGTCAGATGAGTGCTTTCAATGTGTGTGTGTGTGTGTGTGTGTGTGTGTGTGTGTGTGTGTGTGTGTGTGTGTGTGTGTGTGTGTGTGTGTTGTAAAGTGAAGTGAAGTGAAGGCATGATGAGTTATGAATCCTATGTTCTGAGGATACTGAAGTGGCCATGTGCGAGATAGTGACATTCTTATTCAATGAACAGAATTGTCAGTGAAATGTATTATAAAAACAAGACCAATAATTTTACCACCAACACCACCAATACCTTTACTACCTTTACTACTACCATAAAGTAAAGTTCATGCGTGTTATCTAAACTAGAGAACACACATGAACAAAGGCAGCTCGTTAACACTGCCAGGAGGCACAACGGGTCCTACATTGTCCTTGAGTGTCACGGGAACCACGCCACAGGACACCGTCAGTTCCCTGGTGCCTTCCCCCTTCCCTTCCTCTCTCCCTCACCCAGCGCGTGGCCCACCGGCCGTTGCACTGTTGAGAGACTGTGTGCGTGTGCTTGTGTGTGCGTTTGCGCGCGCGCGCGCGTGTGTGTGTGTGTGTGTGTTTGTGTCTTTATCCTCATCACGTGCCGTTCTTGCCTTTCCGTCATTCCCCCTCTACTTTTTTCTCCCTCATCTTTTTCGTTGATAACTCGCCTCTTAACCCTCCATCCTCCTCGTATTATTCCTTTGCCTGGCCTTCATCTAATCCGGTTCAAATGGTGGGGTGCGTGAGCTAGGCTTTAGTATAGGAAAATTCCTATATTTTTGTCCCACACCAGTTCAACTCATAGATAGTGGGAAAGGACGTTGTGGTCTTGCGAAACTGGACCAAGTAAGATGCAAGAAGGAAAATTAGTATGTATATACGTATGTCTATTATTTACTTAAAACGACGAATAAACGTTTAATTCAGTGCATCATTAAACAGGCTGTAACATTTCTTTAAAATCTTTGCTTTTATATTTATGAAAGTCAAGCCGTTTTCTACAAATGTTGATTCTTATCGGAAGAAATAAATCTGATTTCTTCGAAATGGCGCCACTATGGTGATGTCAAATATTGACAAAGTCTATAGGGTGAAGATAGAAGTTGAGACTTGATCATTCGGCCTTTTACAGTCAATGGCCTCGGCTGTGCAGGGAAGAAAACCTACCAAACAGGCTTTATTTTTTTTTGTCCTGCCAGCCTGTGGGCGCCCCTAACCAAGTAGCGGCCGGCAGACAGGTCATTCACCACACGGCGTAGGCAAGAGAGGGTAGGGTGTGTGTGTGTGTGTGGGAAGACAGTGATGCAGCTCGAGTACTGCTGCAAAGTTATATTACTGGGCTTAGGCATCCCATGTGGACGTTGTAGTGGTGATGCCCATCCCAGTGTCAAGTGTGGGAGACAAACAGCGACAGAAAACATGATCCAAGAATACGAGACACCCGCTGCAACCAGTGTTCTCATAACGTAGGAGTGGCGGACTGTTACGTGTTGTCCGAGTGTTGAACGGCATACAGGAGCCTTACGAGTGTTTTTATTCGTGTTGAATGGCCTCGCCGGACGTCAGTATCGATTACGTGATCACAGTAAACACATGGAAAAAGGTGCTTCCAGACGGCGCACTTGACGTCCCGGTCGGTGTCGGAGAAAATACACCGGCACGATCTTGATTGTGGCGCACGTTGGCCAGAGTGGGTATGGGAGGTGCGTATGAAGACTGTGGAAGGTCAGCGGCAGCCAACGGCCACGTACGAAAGGGTGTCGCCGGAGGGAGTCATTAAAATATCTTAGTGGTAGTAGTAGTTGTTATTGTAATAGTAAAAACAGTGTAGCAGTAGTAGTAACCGAGCCTGATCAGCTGAAATCAGTTCAACGTCTCAACTATGACATAAGAAACAACGTTTATTCAGGACAAAACAACCGGTGTCCACGTTAAGAAGAGAAAGACTGCAGACCAAGCAAGAGTCACAACTCAAGGGACGCCAAGTGTTACGATGCATTCTTCTACCTCAACACTTAAGCATTATTGAGGCTTGACGTAGGACGATTCATTAGTAGTATCTGGCTGCTTCGTGTGGCCGAACCTCACCTCTGTGTTGGCGTTATATATGCAGACTGTGTGCGGGAGGGTAGAGGAAGAGGTGGTTACGAGATGCACCAGTTACCACCTATTTTTTGTTACTTGTTTTTCTTACCTGTCCTTGTTCTTCAGCCTGAGGGAATGGAAGAAAGAGGGTGAGAGGGCCGGTGTGCACGCTAGGAAGGAAGGGAGAGAGGGAGGGAAGAATGGATGGATGCTAAAAGAACGAATGGTGATGATTTGTCTTTTTTCACCTGACTTGGGAACTTTGTGTTGGAGAGAGAGAGAGAGAGAGAGAGAGAGAGAGAGAGAGAGAGAGAGAGAGAGAGAGAGAGAGAGAGAGAGAGAGAGAGAAAAAAAAAAGACGCAAATTATACCTATTAATGTGCAACTGAAGATGGTAGTGTGCGTGTGTGCGTGTGTGCATGCGTGCCTGCAGGAGCGTGTGCGTCCCAAGTTCCATGATTATATTCGTCATGTTTTACGGTGCCCCTGGTGTCGACGAGGCACCATGACCACCACACCACAGGCGGAGACGAGGAGCGGAGGGGCGGGTCCTGCGTCCATATTTCAGTAATCCCTTGACTTGATTAATTTTACTTTCGTCGGGATTAGTAAGCAATTTCCCCTTCGAACAAGATTTAATGTCGCAGCACCATTTGTGAAAGTGAGGAACGCTCTGTATGCTGTACACCAGGATATAAGTGTCGGCAGAGTATGTATTATATATCATGCATGAGGCTGAAGGGCGTTAGTGCGTCGTAGTCATTGACCTTGGCTAAAGACGGTACGGTGTGTCCATGCTTGTAAGTGTGGGCGTCGAGCGGGTAGGAGGAACATGCTAATCGGTACTCCGCATCCTCAGGAAAACATTACAAATCCTATAACCGAATGAGACATGAATAACCTCTGGGAAACAGCGTCTAAGGGTGTAGCGGGGGCGGAAGCTGCGGGGAGCACACTGGAAGGGGCAGCGGGCCGTGTGTCTGAGGGTGCAGCTCAGGCCATGACGGGTGGAAAGAGTGTGTTGGACTTTGCCATCGACGGAGCAGAGGGTGTGTCGTCATCTGTTAGGGACGGTGCCCGCCTTGTGGGCTCGGCGGCGGAGACGACGGGACGAGCCTTGCAACAGACAAAAGGCGCCCTCAACAACCTGTCCCTACCGCTCACCGCGGAGGCTAAACCAAAAAGTAAGAACCAGTGTTTCTGTTGGTTTGTTGAGTGACTAACGTGGTGTTGAGTGATCTCCTAGAGCAGGGGTTGTCAACCTTTTTAATCTTATGTACACCCTTAAGTCTTTCAGTCATGGTTACGTGACCCTTACCCAAAATCCAGCATCAAGAAGAGTAAAAAGAAATGCATGGTTTATCAACCTAGTTTATTAAGTTTGAATTATGTTATATATGTGGAGCAGACAAACTTTCTTAATCAGTGTGACTATGTCACTATGAGCTAGTGTCCTGGTTCTAGTGGAGGACACAGCTAGCCTAGCACATGTAGGCCACTTTCTACCAATAGGTTTGCACTTATTTAAGTCTTATTCAGAACCGAAATTTTTTGAGAAACCTGTCATGTACCCCCAAAATTCCTTTCACGTACCCCAGAGGGTACGCGAACCCCAGGTTGAGAACCCCAAGGCAGCCCCCAGGCATTGACTTGCTCTAGGGCCTAGAGCAAGTCAATGCCTGGGGACTGCCTTGGTGTGTGCATGCTGTCCTAACACTTGACTAATTGGTGTGTCTCCACTCACACATCCCAGTACCGAGCATGTGTCCAGCGGGTGTGTCTCGGATTCAGGACATGCCTGTAAATAGTGAGAGTATTAATAGTAAGTGGGTATCACATAA
The DNA here is from genome assembly GCA_036785275.1 of Cancer borealis. Taxonomy (NCBI): domain Eukaryota; kingdom Metazoa; phylum Arthropoda; class Malacostraca; order Decapoda; family Cancridae; genus Cancer; species Cancer borealis. The sequence continues at coordinate 42,895 of JAXIVD010003524.1, forward strand.
CCCAACCCGGCATGGCGATGTACCGTGCAGCAGGGACGGAAGCCTGACATGTCAAATCACACGTCAATAACTCCTGATGTGGGAGTGGAAATATTGAACTTACACACACACACACACACACACACACACACACACACACACACACACACACACACACACACACACACACACACACACACACACACACACAGGGATACGTAGACAATGTACGTTTAAGTTTCATGGAATTTCCGTCGCATAATTTTTCAGTTGATAAGTTCTTCACGTAATGCAGCACAGTAACAGACCAACATTGGATTATTTATACAGACATGATTGACCATTAAATGTATTGACAAACGTGGAATAACCAAGGCAAACTATGCAAAGTTTGTTTAATTGGAACGGCAGAATGTGATGGTAGGTAATGAATCTAAATTAAGTCTCGATGACACATCCACACGAGAACATGAATGTGAATGTTGAATAAACCTGCCATTCATCATTCATCATTCATCACATATACACAACTATTACATAACCATGGCAACTGTCATCACGCCAGCCCATACCATATCCGTATCATTGTAAGTGTTAGGTGTTAGGGGCACATGAGCTGCCTTGTGTAGCTCAACTGGCCTTTTGCAGCCTCATTATTTTCTTATGTTCCTATTGTGTAATCAGTGCATGTCCTTCCCCAACTCAATTTACAGTGTACATCGCACATCCTATATTAACAATAACACTTAACTTACACCACTGTTCATTACATTTGTGAACAAAAACTATTAGAATGATGCGACTGGCCTTGCATTGCTTATGGGAGATATACAGAATAGTGACAGATTAGGTTAACTTTCCTAGCTAAACACGCGGCAATAATCACTTATATACACGGTCACGTTTCCCACTCTTAACAAACTACCAATGAAATGGGATCAAGTAAAAACAGGTCACCAGAAACAATGTGATACTCCAATAATTTTTTAAGAGTCGTGTTTGTTTCCTCCACAAAACTACCTTGATTGGTCCTGTAGGTGACTAACAACACGACGCTCTTAATTAAGCACGTTACGGCTGCTCACAACACGAGGTAAATGATAACTTTCCTTTACCTTCCCGTACGTTCTACGCTCCAATCATTCTGTTGGTCTCCCAGTGGTCGTGGTGTTCATTGGATGCATAATCGGTTTATTATGTTCTGTATCTTTAATTAACAATATTTCTATGCACATTAAATGACTTGCATACTTCAATCTTATAGTCACAGTCGCTTCACTAGAATAAATTATGTTTCTTTGCACCCTGATACGAGGCTGATCAAACACAATGCATAACAACAAGAACTAATCTGCATACAAAATAATCAAGTCACATTATCATAACACTTATTTACTACCCAACCAAATACACACAAAGGACATTATTCTTACGAGATACATTGTTACTACCTTGCAAAACATTACCTTCCACTTACTTTTGCAATGAGTCTCTCTCTCTCTCTCTCTCTCTCTCTCTCTCTCTCTCTCTCTCTCTCTCTCTCTCTCTCTCTCTCTCTCTCTCTCTCTCTCTCTCTCTTTTGTATCTCTTTGTGTGTGTGTGTGTGTGTGTGTGCACTTTTGTCCTCGTGTCATTAAGGTCGTTTCCGGCGTGTAAGTGCATTGTCCTGTGTCCCTGTCAACATTTAATCTAACTAAATCCTAAATCCTAAAACATTACTGTAATTCCCTAAGTTGGTAAGGTTGTTTGTTTCTTTTAAGGGAATTTTGGTGTTTACAAGACTGTCCTTAACTTGTATAATCGCTTCGTCATAAACTCTGGAATTCTCTACCTGAATCTGTATTTCCATCTTCCTACGACTTGAACTCATTTAAGAGAGGAGTATCAAGACATCTGCAACCTTAATTTGGCACACCTTTATTGATTACTCTTTCTTTAGGGAACCGAAAATCACAAGTAGGCTTTTTTATTACGTTATTTTATTGCCCTTGTCCGGTTTTCCAATAACATAAAAAAAAATTGAAATACACGTGTAAACATCCTTGAATAATTAAGACAACTGGTTTATTTCTTCTCTTTGGTGTTGATTTGGTCTGGGACTTAATTTTTACCTCGCTCATAGTTTACTTTCCTCTGAGACGCTGATTTCCATACTTTGTTTTCCAATTTATTTCTTCTTCTCTTCTTTCTTGCCTTGGCCATTCATTCGTCTTTATTTCTTTTCTGCTTCTGATTGGAGGTGCTACGACATTTTTAATTTTTTATTTTAAGTTGTCATTCACGTTCAAATTTGTACTCCTGTGTATCCTTGAAAATCGACTCCCTCAACACCTCGT
>JAXIVD010003525.1:0-45208 GCA_036785275.1 Cancer borealis
CTAGTGCAAGGATTATGTAACTCAAATTATACACCCACACATAATACAAAAGTTAAAGAAAATTAATTCCTACCATTCCATCCAAGTTTGGCAATGCATTAATCTTACATTAGAACACTCAAGTCAAATTAAATAACATTAGGTGTAGATCAGTTCTGTTGGTGGCATCAACTATGACCACACATTGTTCTCCTAACAGCCAGTATTCTTGTTCCAGCTGCACTTTGTTTAGCATGTGACGGGTGGTCATTGAGGTTAACATTGAGAATCACAACTCTTCATAATTACCATCACTGGGTGTCATCATGCATTCCAGTGCAATTACTTTTGCAGCAAGAGGAGCAAGAGGATCGGGTGTGTGATGTGTGAAAGACCTTACCCATAGATCAGGCTATAATGAGTTCTAATCTCTCTCTCCGGGAGGGTAATGGTTGGCGATCATGAGTTCAGCATGTTATCCTTAAGACTGTGGGGAATGGCACATGCCTTGTTTACCTCTTGCATAGAGTAGAGGTGCCAATAACCTTAATTTCCTATTCCTCACATACCATATAATTCCTTTATACTTTTTTCCTCTTACATGTAAAAATTTCCCTTGAGCTATGATGATGATTGTCTTATATAACCTTAAATTGATGCAACATAATACAAATGTTGCTATCTTGTACAGGTTTTGTTGTGGCAGTATGAAAATATGAATAAATAATAAATAAGAAAAATTTAGGAAACCTTACAAAATGAGTTCCTATTTTCTCCATTTAAATAATTATTCACACTATGTTTCATAATGTGTCAACTTCATGGAATGCATCCATCACATATAATGTGGTTTTGGTGTACACGTTTACTATGAATTAATTCATGCAAGCAGAAAGTACAAATGAAAATATACTCACATGTGTCAAATAAGGGAGGCATATATCAAAGACTTGTTCAAATCTATCAATCTTAAATGTATCTAAGACAGTGGTAAGTGCCTTGATTGCTGGAATTTTGTACCCCATCTTCTCTTTGCTGGCCTCTCTAGTGAGGACCTTCACGACATCATCGATCAATAGTTCGTCCCTATCTGGGTGCTTCAAAGTTGCTAACAAAGACTTGGTGGCCACTGCTACATTTGAGAGTGCTGTTACTAGTGATTCCTTTCCTTCCCATGTCCTTCCTTGCAGACTGTTTATGAGAAGTATTACTAATGACACTACAAGTGCATCACTCATACTTGATCCTAACTTCTGAGAAACGGTGGATAGAGCTCTTCCTGTCTGAGCTTTCATTGACCAATTAGTGCTCTGCAAAGCTTGTTCACAGATGTTGATAATCTCTGTCAAGTAGAGTTTTACAGCAGATTCTGTACCTGGAGTATTATCAGACCATATTTCATCCCATATTGCAGCACCACTAGGATCATCATCTATTGTTTTTTCTGCATGCATGCCTAAAAATACTAGAGGCATAGCTTGACTTGCATGCTGCTTCATAATATCACTGTGTTGTGAGTGCATACTTCGAATGGTGAGTGCAGCACTAAGTCTTACACTGTCTTCTTCTTTTTCTAGGTACCAAGACTGCAGCTTTGTGAGAAGTTTCTCTATACTTGAGGGTTTGGCTGTTTTGACAAGGTTTCCTATAGCATTGGCAAACAGCTTTCTTACCACTGGATTTCTATCACTTAGTCCATTAACAAGTGCTGCAAGGAGTTTTCCAGTGTATTTCTCAAGGGAAGCCGGAGAAGTGTGTGTCAATGTCTCCACAACATGAGCAGCACCTGCTCGGCTGGCAAGACCAATAGAACTTCTAAGAATATCAATCAGGCCTCCAATTAACTTTTCCATAGCATCTACATCAACAAATTGCAAAACATAATTTAAAGTGTCCATCATTGGTGTACTTCGTGCAGCTGCAACTCTTGCAATATCCAGCTTCTCCCTGTCATCTTCATTTAACCTCACAGATGTGTAACTAAGAGCCTGCGATTCCAAGCTTGAGAGTGCTTCTAAAAGGGCTGGGATGAGAGTACCCAGGTGAGGCTTCACCATGGATCCACCAGAGCGACACAACTTAGACACAGTCTGTAGACTGACACTCCTCACTTCATTCACTGTACTGGTGATACCTGATGTCAGAAGGACTGACAGTACTTCTTTCAGCATCTTCTCACTTTCTTCACCAGAACCTTCACACACCTGAAAGTTTGTGCAATTACTATAATTATTCATCTACACATAAGCTTCAGTGTAATCCAATCCAACTATTAACTATCTACATGAATGGATTATGAAACTTCTAAATAACACAATCCCTCATCCTTGCCTTCTTAAGCACTCATTATAATTCAGTACAGCCTGTATGATAAAGTACTGGCATGCCGCTTCTTGCTCATTGTAATCATTATGTAGTCAACATGCATACAGTGTACCATGAGTAACTCAGAATGAAAAAGAAGTCACATCACTAATGCTCTACTGGTATTTTCTAGGTGCCACTTCATTTCCTCTATTAATGTCTAATAACTTTTATCCATTGTTTTGCTTTAAGTCTCAACATTTGCCTTCTGTCACACACCAGATGTAAACAAACATCCATTCCCAGTGTTGAGCTGAAAGCATCACCTAATATTACACTATTCTACTGCTTACATTCAACAATACTCTTATAATCTAACCAAAGAAGACAGGTATGACGGCAAACTCATCCTTATGTTCCCAACCGTTCTGGTGAGGTAACTGTCACTTCATACCATATCTTTACTTTTCTTTTAGATACTGTTACACTCAATGTCCATACAAAAAAAGATGTCCCTCACCCATCCTGTGTGTGTTGCAATGTAAGTACAGTGCTCTCTTCAATTTTGTATAAAATTGGTCAACATTGCAAGCCGCAAAATGCAAAAATTGAATTCATTACCTTATGGTGATTTTAGTCATATTTTTGCCCTTGTTTGTACACAAATACATGTAATTATACATCCTACAATAAAGAAAAATACATAAAAGCATAAACATTATCATTGTCTATAAGAAAATTAATTTAAATGACCATTTTACTGTACCTGGGCTTGCAGAGATGGAGGTTGCAAAATTGCCGTATTGCAAAATTGGAGGGAGCACTGTATGTGTGTGTGTGTGTGTGTGCGTATCAATCTGTGTAAGACCATTCAGTTACCAGAGCAACAACTTAAATTTTTTCTCAGAAGAAGCCTTTGAGAGAAATGAGTCCCAAATTTTGGTTACACTATAAAATCTCACAAATAACAACATTTACTCTGGTTTGACTGTGACTATATATAAAAACATGGCTTTAAAAATTCTACATTCACAAACACCAATGTTCTTACCTTAATACAACTTTTACTTAATGCCTGCAAGGTTTTGTCTGCAGCCAATCTGACTGATTCCTTGATGTCATCTCGGACTCGGAAGAGTGTAACCCATATTTCACTTATCCTGTCAACAGTACGAGAAGCAGACTGTCTTCGCAAGAGATCCGAGAGGGCATTGCAACATGACTCGCGAACCCTCCACAAATTATGTGTCAAGTTATTTATGAGATCATTCAGTATTGGGTGGTAATATTTCTCTACCTGCAAGGAAACAATCAATACATTGGAAACATTTAAGTAATAGAAAAATCTGTTGTTGTGCAAAATATTTTTTCACACCACTGACTGAGCTAACTTAGAAGCAAATCGCAAATTGAAATATATTTCTCAACTTTTTCTTTAAAGAACATATTGCTTACAGTTTTTGCAGTATCTGTGACTAGAGCATTCCAAATAGAAGACATAGGCTGCTGAATCTTTTGTGTCGGGTCATGTTGGTATCTGAAGAGCTTTGGAATGATCTGAGGCAGGTAAGGCTCAAGTTGAGAACCTGCTTGAGAGGCAAGGGTACTAAAGCCAAAGGCAGCTCCCTGAAATGTTGTATGTAATATATTAGCATAAGACATATATGTATACAATGGGATATGCTTTCAAAGGATAATTCTTTGCATCTCCAAAGCTGTACAAAGAAAGCCCTTCACTGATACTTGAAAGAATAGTATTGTACATATATATGTGTGTGCATGCACACATGCATGCATGCATGCAGGCACGTGCACACACACACACACACACACACACACACACACACACACACACACACACACACACAGTGTGTGTGTGTTATTATCATATTATGATAATAATGCAATCTAGAGATAAAGATAGTGTACATCACTACAATATATATCACCTTCCTGGAGTTCCATACAGCATTGTGATTAGCTAAGTTCATGAACTTGTAGATCAGATCTGGCTGGTTGAGATCAGTAGCCAAAGAGCACAACTCCCGATATGTTGATAGCTGACCCCTGTGGACATATCATTACTGATGTTGCATTCTTTGTAATCATCATCTTGAAAGGCTCCATAAAGGATTACATGTATTGGCTTTGTTCACAGGCAACATGTGGAGGCTGCACGGTTTTCAGCAGCCTTCTTGCACATTCCTAGATCCCTGAAGTCCTTCTGGACCACGTCTTTCCAAGTTCTATTGGGTTTCAGTCTACATTCAAATCTCCAGCTCTTTTCACCTAATCACTCTCAACATCCTCTCAACATGCCCAAACCATCTCAATCTACCTTTTCTCACCATCGCATTCATACACTCAACAACCAGCCTTTCCTCAGTTAGCTTCTATGAAGCTCATTCCCCAAGTGTGTAGTTCATCTAATCATCCACATCTGTCGACTTTAGCCTGTGAACATTGTCTTGCATGCACTACTATTACAATGTGAATACAGTATAAACCCACAAAAATTTAAACATATTATTTAAAATTGCTCATATTCTTAATATAAATACACACACACACATATATATATCTATATATATATATATATATATATATATATATATATATATATATATATATATATATATATATATATATATATACACACAGTGGTGCCTCTTGATTCGAATTTAATTCGTTCTTTTCGGCTGTTCGAATTGAGAAAATTTGAATTAGGAAGCAATTTTTACCATTAAAATTAATGTAAAAACAATTAATCCATTCCAGTTTATTTTAAATAAAAAATACTAAATAAAAAATGATTTACCAAACACTCTAAATTGATTTACCAAACACTCCTTTAGGCACATCAGCAGCCTTTATTGTCTCTTTGTGCTTAAAAAATGTGTAGATTGTAGACTTGGCCATCCTGTACTGTGAGGCCAGGTCAGAAACACGAACTCCTCTCTCATGTTTTTCTATTATTTCCTTCTTCATTTCTATACTATAGTGCGTCAGCTTCCTTCCACCACTTGCACTGTTACTTTTAACTTTCTTGGGAGCCATAATGCGGACTAATTTCAAGAAAATATGCAAAACTATCAAGCACAATAGAGAGAGGTGTTCACAGCGGAAAAGTGGAAGCGAGACTGGCTGATTGGTGGGAAGGTAGCGTCAGCCTCCGTGTGTGTTTGTGTTTGGATTGCAAGACCGCGTTCGGATTGGAGGACAAATTTTGTTCGCCAAATGTGTTCGGATTGAGAAGTGCTCGAGTCAAAGGGTGTTCGAAAAAAGAGGTACCACTGTATAATAATTACGCAATAAAATTAAACCATATCTTTAAAAAAAAAAAATTGATTTCGTTCTAATTTTCTCAAAAGCTATTAGAGATATTGAAAATATCATTGCAGTATCTGATAGACCTAATTAAACTCTAAAACTGTAATTTTGAATATTTGTTCAATGACTAATAATTACGCAGTAAAATAGAACCGTATTTTTTTTCCAAAACATACATTTCCTTCTCATTTTCTCAAAAGCTATTAGAGATATTGGAAATATCATTGCAATATCTGATAGACCTAATTAAACTCTACAATTGTCATAATGAATATTTGTTCTATGTATAATAATTACGCAGTAAAATTAAACCGTATCTTTTTTCCAAAAAATCTATTTCATTCTAATTTTCTCGGAAGCTATTAAAGATATTGGAAATATCATTGCAGCATCTGATAGACTTAATTAAACTCTACAACTGTCATAATGAATATTTGTTCTTTGTATAATAATTACCAGTAAAATTAAACCGTATATTTTTTTTCCAAAAAATAAATTTCGTTCTAATTTTCTCGGAATCTATTAGAGATATTGGAAATATCATTGCAGCATCTGATAGACCTAAATAAACTCTACAACTGTCATAATGAATATTTGTTCTATGTATAATAATTACGCAGTAAAATTTAACCGTATCATTTTTCCAAAAAAAAGATTTCGTTCTAATTTTCTCGGAAGCTATTAGAGATATTGGAAATATCATTGCAGCATCTGAAAAACCTAATTAAACTCTAGAACTGTCATAATGAATATTTGTTCTATGTATAATAATTACGCAGTAAAATTAAACCATATTTTTTTTCAAAAAATTGATTTTGTTCTAATTTTCTCGAAAGCTATTAGAGATATTGGAAATATCATTGCAGCATCTGATAGACCTAATTAAACTGTACAACTGTCATATTGAATATTTGTTCAATGAGTATTAATTACGTGGTAAAATAGAACCATATTTTTTTTCTCCAAAATATACATTTCCTCCTCAATTTCTCAGAAGCTATTAGAGATATTGGATATATCATTGCAGCATCTGATAGACCTGATTAAACTCTACAACTGTCATAGTGAATATTTGTTCGATGTATAATAAATACGCAGTCAAATTTAACCGTATCTTTTCTAAAAAATATATTTCTTTCTAATTTTCTCGGAAGCTATTAGAGATATTGGAAATATCATTGCAATTTCTGATAGACCTAATTAAACTCTACAACTTTCAAAATGAATATTTGTTCTATGTATAATATTTACGCAGTAAAATTAAACCGTATTTTTTTTCCAAAAAATTGATTTCATTCTAATTTTCTCGGAAGATATTAGAGATATTGGAAATATCATTGCAGCATCTGATAGACCTAATTAAACTCTACAGCTGTCATAATGAATATTTGTTCTATGTATAATAATTACGCAGTAAAATTAAACCATATATTATTTCCAAAAAATAGATTTTGTTCAAATTTTCACGGAAGCTATTAGAGATATTGAAAATATCATTGCAGCATCTGATAGACCTAATTAAACTCTATAACTGTCATGATGAATATTTGTTCTATGTATAATAATTACGCAGTAAAATTAAACCGTATCTTTAAAAAAAAAGATTTGATTCTAATTTTCTCGGAAACTATTAGAGATATTGGAAATATCATTGCAGCATCTGATAAACCTAATTAAACTCTACAACTGTCATTTTGAATAATTGTTCTATGACTAATAATTACGCAGTAAAATAGAACCAGATTTTTTTTCCAAAACATACATTTCCTCCTCATTTTCTCGAAAGCTGTTAGAGATATTGGAAATATCATTGCAATATCTGATAGACCTAATTAAACTCTACAACTGTCATAATGAATATTTGTTCTATGTATAATAATTACGTAGTAAAAGTAAACCGTATTTTTTTTTCCAAAAAATAGATTTCGTTCTAATTTTCTCAGAAGCTATTAGATATATTGGAAATATCATTGCAGCATCTGATAGACCTCATTAAACTCTACAACTGTCATAATGAATATTTGTTCTATGTATAATAATTACGCAGTAAAATTAAACCATATCTTTTTTCCAAGAAATAGATTTCGTTCTAATTTTCTCAAAAGCTATTAGAGATATTGGAAATATCATTGCAACATCTGATAGACCTAATTAAACTCTACAACTGTCATAATGAATATTTGTTCTATGTATAATAATTACGCAGTAAAATTATAAAGTTTTTTTTTTTCCAAAAAATAGATTTCGTTCTAATTTTCTTGGAAGCTATTGGAGATATCATTGCAGCATCTGATAGACCTAATTAAACTCTACAACTGTCATAATGAATATTTGTTCTATGTATAATAATTACGCAGTAAAACTAACCCGTATATTTTTTCCAAAAAATAATTTCATTCTAATTTTCTCGGAAGCTATTGGAGATATTGGAATTATCATTGCAATATTTGATAGACCTAATTAAGCTCTACGACTATCATAATGAATATTTGTTCTATGTATAATAAATACGCAGTAAAATTAAACCGTATCTTTTTTCCAAAAAATAGATTTCGTTCAAATTTTCTCAGAAGCTATTAGAGATATTGGAAATATCATTGCAGCATCTGATAGACCTAATTAAACTCTACAACTGTCATAATGAATATCTGTTCTATGTATAATATTTACACAGTCAAATTAAATCATATTTTTTTTCAAAAAATAGATTTTGTTCTAATTTTCTCGGAAGCTATTAGAGATATTGGAAATATCATTGCAGCATCTGATAGACCTAATGAAACTCTACAACTGTCATAATGAATATTTGTTCTATGTATAATAATTTATCAGTAAAATTAAACCATATAATTTTTCCAAAAAATAGATTTCTTCTAATTTTCTTGGAAGCTATTAGAGATATTGGAAATATCATTGCAGCATCTGATAGACCTAAATAAACTCTAAAACTGTCATAATGAATATTTGTTCTATGTATAATAATTACGCAGTAAAATTAAACCATATCTTTTTCCAAAAAATAGATTTCTTTCTAATTTTCTTTGAAGTTATTAGAGATATTGCAAATATCATTGCAGCATCTGATAGACCTAATTAAACTCTACAACTGTCATTTTGAATATTTGTTCTATGACTAATAATTACGCAGTAAAATAGAACCGTATTTTTTTCTCCAAAATATACATTTCCCCTCATTTTCTCGGAAGCTATTAGAGATATTGGATATATCATTGCAGCATTTGATAGACCTAATTAAACTCTACAACTGTCATAATGAATATTTCTTCTATGTATAATAATTACGCAGTCAAATTAAACCGTATCTTTTTTCCAAAAAATAGATTTCATTCTAATTTTCTCAGAATCTATTAGAGATATTGGAAATATCATTGCAACTTCTGATAGACCTAATTAAACTCTACAACTGTCATAATGAATATTTGTTCTATGTATAATAATTACGCAGTAAAATTAAACCGTATCATTTTTCCAAAAAATAGATTTCGTTCAAATTTTCTCGGAAGCTATTAGAGATATTGGAAATATCATTGCAATATCTGATAGACCTAATTAAACTCTACAACTGTCATAATGAATATTTGTTCTAAGTATAATAATTACGCAGTAAAACTAAACCGTATTTTTTTTCCAAAAAATATATTTCCTTCTAATTTTCTCGGAAGCTATTGGAGATATTGGAAATATCATTGCAGCATCTAATAGATCTAATTAAACTCTACAACTGTCATAATGAATATCTGTTCTATGTATAATAATTACGCAGTCAAATTAAACCATATATTTTTTTCCAAAAAATTGATTTCGTTCTAATTTTCTCGGAAGCTATTAGAGATATTGGAAATATCATTGCAGCATCTGATAGAACTAATTAAACTCTACAACTGTCATAATGAATATTTGTTCTATGTATAATAATTACCCAGTAAAATTAAACCGTATATTTTTTCCAAAAAATAGATTTTGTTCTAATTTTCTCGCAAGCTATTAGAGATATTGGAATATCATTGCATTATCTGATGTACCTAATTAAACTCTAAAACTGTCATAATGAATATTTTTTCTATGTATAATAATTATGCAGTAAAATTAAACCGTATTTTTTCAAAAAATTGATTTCGTTCTAATTTTCTCGGATGCTATTAGAGATATTGGATATATCATTACAGCATCTGATAGACTTAATTAAACTCTACAACTTTCATGATGAATATTTGTTCTATGTATAATAATTTAACAGTAAAATTAAACCGTATATTTTTTCCAAAAAATAGATTTCATTCTAATTTTCTTGAAAGCTATAAGAGATATTGGAAATATCATTGCAGCATCTGATAGACCTAATTAAACTCTACAACTGTCATTTTAAATATTTGTTCTATGACTAATAATTACGCAGTAAAATAGAACCGTATTTTTTTCTCCAAAACATACATTTCCTCCTAATTTTCTCGAAAGCTATTAGAGATATTGGAAATATCATTGCAGTATCTGATAGACCTAATTAAACTCTACAACTGTCATAATGAATATTTGTTTGATGTATAATAATTACGCAGTAAAATTAAACCGTATTTTTTTTCTCCCAAAAAATAGATTTCCTTCTAATTTCCTCAGAAGCTATTAGAGATATTGGAAATATCATTGCAGCATCTGATAGACCTAATTAAACTCTACAACTGTCATAATGAAAATTTGTTCTATGTATAATAATTATGCAGTAAAATTAAACCGTATTTTTTTTCCAAAAAATAGATTTCGTTCTAATTTTCTCAGAAGCTATTAGAGATATTGGAAATAACATTGCAGCATCTGATAAACCTGATTAAACTCTACAACTGTCGTGATGAATATTTGTTCTAAGTATAATAATTACGCAGTAAAATTAAACCGTATCTTTTTTCCAAAAAATAGATTTCGTTCTAATTTTCTCAGAAGCTATTAGAGATATTGAAAATATCATTGCAGCATCTGATAGACCTAATTAAACTCTACAACTGTCATAATGAATATTTGTTCTATGTATAATAATTACGCAGTAAAATTAAACCGTATCTTTTTTTCCAAAAAATAGATTTCGTTCTAATTTTCTCGGAAGCTATTGGAGATATTGGAAATATCATTGCAGCATCTTATAGACCTAATTAAACTCTACAATTGTCATAATGAATATTTATTCTATGTATAATAATTACGCAGTAAAATTAAACCGTATATTTTTTCCAAAAAATAGATTTCGTTCTAATTTTCTTGGAAGCCATTAGGGATATTGGAAACATCATTGCAGCATCTGATAGACCTAAGTAAACTCTACAACTGTCATTTTCAATATTTGTTCTATGACTAATATATACACAGTAAAATAGAACCGTATTTTTTTCCAAAACATACATTTCCTCCTCATTTTCTCGAAAGCTATTAGAGATATTGGAAATATTATTGCAATATCTGATAGACCTAATTAAACTCTACAACCATCATAATGAATATTTGTTTTACATATAATAATTACATAGTAAAACTAAACCGTATCTTTTTTCCAAAAAATAAATTTCGTTCTAATTTTCTCGGAAGCTATTGGAGATATTGGAATTATCATTGCAATATTTGATAGACCTAATTAAACTCTACAACTATCATTATGAATATTTGTTCTATGTATAATAATTAAGCAGTAAAATTAAACCGTATTTTTTTTCCAAAAAATTGATTTTGTTTTAATTTTCTCGAAAGCTATTAGAATTATCATTGTAGCATCTGATAGACCTAATTAAACTCTATAACTGACATAGTGAATATTTGTTCTATGTATAATAATTACACAGTAAAATTAAACCGTATCTTTTTTCCAAGAAATTTTTTTAATTCTAATTTTCTCGGAAGCTATTTGAGATATTGGAAATATCATTGCAGCATCTGATAGACCTAATTAAACTCTACAACTGTCATAATGAATATGTGTTCTATGTATAATAATTACCCAGTAAAATCAAACCGTATATTTTTTCCAAAAAATATTTTGTTCTAATTTTCTCGGAAGCTATTAGAGATATTGGAAATATCACTGCAGCATCTAATAGACCTAATTAAACTCTACAACTGTCATAATGAATATTTGTTTTATGTATAATAATTACGCAGTAAAATTAAACCATATAATTTTTCCAAAAAATAGATTTCGTTCTAATTTTCTCGGAAGCTATTAGAAATATTGGAAATATCATTGCAGCATCTGATAGACCTAATTAAACTTTAAAATTGTCATAATGAATATTAGTTCCATGTATAATAATTACGCAGTAAAATTAAACCATATCTTTTTTTGAAAAAATTGATTTTATTCTAATTTTCTTGGAAGCTATTAGAGATATTGAAAATATCATTGCAGCATCTGATAGATTTAATTAACCTCTACAACTGTCAATTTGAATATGTGTTCTATGGCTAATAATTACGCAGTAAAATAGAACGGCATTTTTTTTCTCCAAAATATACATTTCCTCCTCATTTTCTCGGAAGCTATTAGAGATATTGGATATAGCACTGTAGCATCTGATAGACCTAATTAAACTCTACAACTGTCATAATGAATATTTGTTCTATGTATAATAATTACGCAGTTAAATTAAACCGTATCTTTTTCCCAAAAAATAGATTTCGTTCTAATTTTCTTGGAAGCTATTAGAGATATTGGAAATATCATTGCAATTTCTGATAGACCTAATTAAACTCTACAACTGTCACAATGAATATTTGTTCTATGTATAATAATTACACAGTAAAATTAAACCGTATAATTTTTCCAAAAAAAAAATTTTGTTCTAATTTTCTCGGAAGCTATTATAGATATTGGAAATATCATTGCAGCATCTGATAGATCTAATTAAACTCTAAAACTGTCATAATGAATATTTGTTCTATGTATAATAATTACGCAGTAAAATTAAACCATATTTTTTTCCAAAAAATAGATTTCGTTCTAATTTTCTCGGAAGATATTGGAGATATTAGAAATATCATTGCAGCATCTAATAGATCTAATTAAACTCTACAACTGTCAGTCAAGTTAAACCATATATTTTTTTCCAAAATATAGATTTCGTTCTAATTTTCTCGGAAGCTATTAGAGATATTGGAAATATCATTGCAGCATCTGATAGACCTAATTAAACTCTACAACTGTCATAATGAATATTTGTTCTATGTATAATAATTACCCAGTAAAATCAAACCGTATATTTTTTCCAAAAAATATTTTGTTCTAATTTTCTCGGAAGCTATTAGAGATATTGGAAATATCACTGCAGCATCTAATAGACCTAATTAAACTCTACAACTGTCATAATGAATATTTGTTTTATGTATAATAATTACGCAGTAAAATTAAACCATATAATTTTTCCAAAAAATAGATTTCGTTCTAATTTTCTCGGAAGCTATTAGAAATATTGGAAATATCATTGCAGCATCTGATAGACCTAATTAAACTTTAAAATTGTCATAATGAATATTAGTTCCATGTATAATAATTACGCAGTAAAATTAAACCATATCTTTTTTTGAAAAAAATTGATTTTATTCTAATTTTCTTGGAAGCTATTAGAGATATTGAAAATATCATTGCAGCATCTGATAGACTTAATTAACCTCTACAACTGTCATTTTGAATATGTGTTCCATGACTAATAATTACGCAGTAAAATAGAACGGTATTTTTTTTCTCCAAAATATACATTTCCTCCTCATTTTCTCGGAAGCTATTAGAGATATTGGATATAGCACTGTAGCATCTGATAGACCTAATTAAACTCTACAACTGTCATAATGAATATTTGTTCTATGTATAATAATTACGCAGTTAAATTAAACCGTATCTTTTTCCCAAAAAAATAGATTTCGTTCTAATTTTCTCGGAAGCTATTAGAGATATTGGAAATATCATTGCAATTTCTGATAGACCTAATTAAACTCTATAACTGTCACAATGAATATTTGTTCTATGTATAATAATTACACAGTAAAATTAAACCGTATAATTTTTCCCAAAAAAAAATTTTGTTCTAATTTTCTCGGAAGCTATTATAGATATTGAAAATATCATTGCAGCATCTGATAGACCTAATTAAACTCTAAAACTGTCATAATGAATATTTGTTCTATGTACAGTGGTGTCTCTTGATTCGAACTTAATTAGTTCTTTTCGGCTGTTTGAATTGAGAAATTTCGAATTAGGAAGCATTTTTAATAATTGAAATTAATGTAAAAACAATTAATCCGTTCCAGCTTATTTTAAATAAAAAATACTAAATAAAAAATGATTTACCAAACACTCCTCAAACCAAACACTCTAAATTGATTTACCAAACACTCCTTTAGCCATATCAGCAGCCTTTATTGTCTCTTTGTGCTTCAAAAATGTGCAGATCAGACTTAGCCATCCCGTACTGTGAGGCCAGGTCAGAAACACGAACTCCTCTCTCATGTTTTTCTATTATTTCCTTCTTCATTTCTATACTATAGCGTGTCAGCTTCCTTCCACCACTTGCACTGTCAATTTTCACTTTCTTGGGGGCCATAATGAGGGCTAATTTCAAGAAAATATGCAAAAATATCAAGCACAACAGAGAGAGATGTTCACAGCAGAGAAGTGGAAGCGAGACTGGCCGATTGGCGGGAAGGCGGCATCGGCCGCCGCATGTGTTTATGTTCGGATTGCAAGACCGCGTTCGGATTGGAGGTCAAATTTTGTTCGCCAAATGTGTTCGGATTGGGAAGTGTTCGAAAAAAAAGGTACCACTGTATATATATATATATATATATATATATATATATATATATATATATATATATATATATATATATATATATATATAAATAAATGAGCTCTAGCACCTGACACTCATTTACCCTGATGGTGCTGCACCCAGCTCTCCCTCCTTGAAGATCTGTGTGTCCTGGGTGACATTCTGCACACTCCGCTTCCCCTCTGTCAAGGTGTGCACCAAACCCTCCACCATGGACTGCCTGGTAGCCTGAGAGCAACACTCATATACCACTCCCAGACCCTTTGAGGCAGCATCTTGAACCAAGTCTGAAAGTAAATTTGCCATTTCCAGTATGTTTGTTAAGATAAGAAACAGCATTCTAAATATAAACAATTAACATGCGATACTTTCTGTGCTGAATATGGTGAGCTACAGAAAACCAGTTAGCAGCTGACCTCTTTATGAACGGCATGGAAAGCATTATATGTGTGATAAACATGCACACAGTATGAGTGCTAAGGAGTACAAAGGAAGAACAGACAGCAACAGCCCTGCTGAATCAATCAGGCAGTCCGTGTTGCTACACTACCAGAGCTAAAACTCAGGACTCTTGAGTTGGTATGCCAGACCGCTAGCCACTAGGCCACCGCCTCCCCACATCTATGTATAGTCTCTAATGCCTCGTTCCCTACAGAAGTGTTCCGCAAGGGGATGGCCATGGTAGAAGAGCCTTCACCTCTCCCTATCCACACACTCCTTCCTTGCTAGTTCAATCCCTCCACTTCTATCAGCAACTATTTTATGCATGTACTCCTTCACCTTATCCTTCCATCTTACAACTGGCCTTCATCTCTTCCTAAGACCCTCAATTTCACTCACATACAATTTCTTCACTCTTTTTTCTCTTCATATCCATATGTTGTTTCTAACTTTGTTAAATTAAGATCATGTTTGCATTTGAAAGTATTTACACTTGGTTAAGAACACACAACCTAGTTTGGACCCTCAAGTCAATTATTCAAAGAAAAATAGCGTTGTTAAGAGGATTGAATGATGGTAAATGAAGCATGTAAAACTGCCTATTATATTGGGAATAATACCAACAACAACTAACTGCTGAATAAAGTAACAATTAGTATGTAAATGCTGTTGTTCTTGGTATGTATTTCATATGGACTCCATGCTGCCCATTTTCAAGTTATAGTGTTGAAGATTGAGTAACACGTTTTAAAAAGTTGGTTTTCTTATATGTAGACAAATTGTAAGTGAAAAAAAGTTCTTCTGTATACAAAAGTGAGGTGAGGCAAGAGCAACATAAAAAAAAAGGGGGCTTGCACAGTCAACACATTCACTAGTACAGTAAAAATTAATTGAAATATGCTTACCATTGCTATCACCCAAGAGACTCATAAAAGCTCCTTGGATCCTAATCAATTTCTGCTGAATTATTGGCTTATTGCGACACCTCTTGAGCAGAGCAAGAAGCCAGATACATGATGCCTGTAAAAAACATTGAATATAAAAGTGAACCCAATGGATAAGTGAAGATATGTTCTGAAAACAAATGATTAGTTCTCTATCCACCTATCTATCTGACACTTATTCCTAAGAACTCCCCCAGGAGATAGATAACTATGGCAGAAGAGTTTCCATTTATTTCTGTCCTTACATTCCTTTCTAGCATGATTAATCCTCTCAACTCTTCTTTCCTTTCCTTCATGTGCTCTAGCATTCTGTCCTCCCATTTCACTAGGGGTCGTCCTCTTACAACCACTGCCTCTATCTTACTCATATAAATTTTTGTCATTTCACTCCCTAGAATTCCTTTTATATGGCCAAATGCAGCACCCTAACATGATTAGTTATATACTAAAAAAACAGGTTTAACACCATTAGTGTTGCAATCTGAATGTAGCAGAATTAACTGATGCAAAATACAAAACACAGTATCATAACTAATGAGGTTAATTCAAGGTGCATAGATTGCTACTCTGCTAAGAGTTAATATACTCTAAAGGAGTACAACTAATAGGGAGGCTGCTGTAAAGCATCAGTACTTTGACTTGCATTGTTTCAACTTTTGACAATTCTCAACAGACTGATTCCCTGAGAAGCAGTGGCCTAGGTTTTAGCCACCTATCATGGGCTCTACAGGGGGTTGGATTTTAAACAGGCTAAGCGTGGAGGACAAGAGTACGAAAGATGAATAGTCCAATCAGGGTTGAAAGATGAAAGGAAAAGAAGAATGATAAGTGAATGTTATTTGAGAGAGAGGGTGGATGCTTTTGGCTTGAGTGAAGACCCATCTCAGTGGTCAGGATGCATTTGTATGTAGAAAAGGAAGTGAAGATGGAATGTGGGAAGGTATGATTGGTGGGATGAGTGAACAAGGTTGGAAGTTGGAAGTTGAAAGTTATAAAGGTAAAAGTATAGAAGATGGTTGTGCAATTTTGATGCCTGACAGAGTGTGGAAATGTGTGATTGAGTGGGTGGAAAGGCACAAAAATAGTTTGGGTAAAGTGTAAGACTGGAATAGTCAAGTATGCCTGAGTGTGTGTATGGACCAGCAAAAACGAAAGCAGCAAAAGAGAAAGAGGAAATAGTGAAATTTGGAAAGACATTAAGTTTTGAACAGGAAAGGAAGGTAAATGTGATAGATGACCACATAGAAAGAATACCCAAGAGTAACTTAACAAAGAGTGTGTAAATAAGTTAGGTAGTGGGTGCAAGAGGACGACCCTTATTGAAATTAGAGGACAGAGTACTAGAGTATGTGAGAGAAAGGGGAGAGAGGAGATTCAGAGGATTACAGCATGCAAGGAAGGAATGTAAGAACATAAATAAATGGAAACACCTTGATTCCTTAATCAAGCTTATTTTCTCTACAAATCACAAAGGTTGGAAAAACATTGAAGATGAACAAAATCCTATATGTAGAGGAAAAAGTTTACTTACCTGTCTGACGTTTGGGTGTGTCTGAGGTACATAACTGTCCAGGAGCTTTCCCAACAACCATATCAAAACATCTGCCTCAGAATATACAGTTTTCTCATCTCTAGCTGCACCACCTTCACTTGTATCCATAGCTTCCTCAGGTTGCGTGGAGACACCTGAAAATATTGAAAATCTTTTGTGTATGTCTTCTAAACATTATCATCATTACCCTCTCCACTCCTTCTACGTGGGATGGCCATGTCACAAATGTATATAGGATGCCCTGTCCATACGTAACTTTTATTTGCAATTTTATATCTTCCCTCCATACATTCTATTAAATATGCTTCTGCTATTTTCCAACACTAAAGAAAATCTCTCTTTCTCATCTGTGATTCTCATGATACTCCAAAACATTCTTTTTGTAATTTGTTTTTATCCATTCCGTGAATATGCCCACACAACCTCAGGTACTCCTTATCCATCCTTGAAGTGACGTAATTCACCTCTACAACCCACTCCTCCATTCTTCCTAATTAATGAACATGTTCACATTGTGACATTGTCCAACATGTAGAGGAAAGATGACCATATACTTAAAGAAAAAGAGGAAAATTTCATCAATGTTTTCTAGATATATTTTAACAAATCAAACTATCAAAAAAATAGGAATATGATATAGTTCCTCTGTATAGCATATTGTAAGTGAAACAGCACAAGATTTTGGTATTACATATATATATATATATATATATATATATATATATATATATATATATATATATATATATACATATATATATATATATATACATATATATATATATATACATATATATATATATATATATATATATATATATATATATATATATATATATATATACATATATATATATATATATATATATATATATATATATATATATATATATATACATATATATATATATATATATATATATATATATATATATATATATATATATATATATATATATATATATATATATATATACATACATATACACATACATTATCAGGGAGGGGAGAATAAGGGCTCTCTGAACACACTCCTCTCACTTAGCCACAGGATTGGGCATGAACAAGCAGCGAGGGAGTGTGTAGATAGGGAGAGGTGGAGGCTCCCCTGCTGCAGTGATCCCTTAGGAAACATTCCCGGAAGGAAAGTGGCATCAGTGGATATAGATAGGATATAAAACTACCACTTTTTCTAAAGATAATCTCAAATTACTGTTGCATAGAGGATGGGTTCATATTTTAAATAACATTTGCAGTGAAAAGATTACATTCTCAACTATGGCAGCAAATCCAATAATTATACATACCTTCAGCACCAATATAGTCCTTCTCCATTGCTTCATCTGTGTCTTTTTCCTTCTCATCTTTGGTACCCTGTGATAAAAATAATATTTGATTTTATTTTCCAACAAATGGGATGAAGTGTCTAAAATTGCAGATGGAAAAGAACAATGATGAAAGGAGGATGTGAATCTACTTGTACAATGCTCCCTCCAATTTTGCGTGAAATTGGTCGACAATAGAGGCAGCAAAATGTGAATTCGCAAAATTGGAACAATTAACCTCATGGTGATTTCAGTCATATTTTTGCCCTTGTTTATACACAAATACATGTAATTATACATCCTACAATAAAAAAACCCAGAAATACATAAACATTTTCAGTATCCATAAGAAAATTAATTTAAATGACCATTTTACTGTACCTGGGCTTGCAGAGATGGAGATTGGTCTCGGTCACAAAATAGGAATATCGCAAAATTGGACTCCACAAGGTATAGATACATAGATGGATAACAATGATATAAGTAATGATAAAATTTGTCCATAATTTGGAATGGCCTTTGGTTGCTATGATAAATAAGTATACATATACGTGATCAGTGAGTGGTCAGAGTAAATGGTCATGAATAGAGTGAGTGAGTGACTGACTTCATGGTATAGAGAAAATATTAACATAATGATCTTCCTTCCTTCACAACAAAGTGCCTGCCACCTGCCGAACCTCCACAACCTTGCTGTGTTGGGACTAATCAGACCAGCTCACTGAATCAGAGAAAAAAAAAGTAAATACAGTATATCCTTGCAGTACGAGTGCCCTATTGTATGAGTAGTTTGCTTAACGAGCTACGGCTTGTGAGTATTTTTATCTTGAAATTTGAATGGAAATCGGCAGTAGGAGCAAGATTCCTAATAACCGCTAATAGTCGGCACTGAGCTCGCACACACTCCCCCAACAGTAACAGTAACAGCCTCCGCTCTCACAGTTAACATGTTCATCTCATTGAGGCAACATCGCGATCGTTTTGTTTTAGTGATTTATCTTTTTTTTCGTGGCTATTTTGGCATTATTTTATCTTAATTAATTGTGTTAGCCATGAGTCTGCAGAAAATTAGTGCAAAGCATAGTGCTACTAAGAAGAAAAAGATTATTATAATAGAGTTGAATAAATAAATAATCAAAAACCATGAGAGAGGAGGGTGTGTAGTGGACTTAGCAAGCCAATAAGACCGAAGCATATCAACGATGTGCACTTTTTCTGTTTTAAAAACCCATAGAAAAGATTTTTGGGTGTTTTATTGGGCTGGAATGGATGAATTATATTTCAATTAATTTCAATAGTAAAAATTGATTTGTAAAACAATTAAATCCCAACACGAGCACTGTCATGGAACAAATTAAACTTGTACTGCAAGGTTCTACTGTACAGCCATAAGGAGTGAGATCATACATTTTTTTTTTTACATTAAAGCTATCATAATTTTTTTGTGACTGATTTATTTCTAGGGTGATCCTATGGTGGATCACCCTTCTCAATCTCACCCTGTCCTCTGCATTTTCCTCTATCACACTAACCACCTGCATGTTCTTCCTAACCACATTCATAAACCTCCTCTTTGGCCTTCCTATTCTCATCCTGCCTGGTAACTTTATCCTCAGTGTTCTTCTCCTGATATACCCAGCATTACTTTTCTGCACTTGATGTAATCATTTTAATATCGTCACACTCACTACATCTACCGGTGCTGCCCCTCTAACGCATTCATTCCTAATTCTGTCCATCCCTGTTACTCTCTACAAAATTTACTACTTCCAGCTTTACCTCTTGTATTTTTTGTCAGGGCCACCACCTCCAGTCCATACAAAATATCTGGCCCCAGTACTGTCTTGTAGACTTTCCTTTTTGTTCTTGCAGATATCCTTCTATCAAAAATCATTCCAACCACCCTTCTCCACCCTGTTTGCATTTTCTTCCTTATCATATTCATATCATCATTATCATATTCTCTAATAATTTGAAAAGTTGACTCCAAATATTTATTTGGGAAATAAAAATATAAATAATGGGACTAGCTCAGATACAGAAAGAAGTTGAGTAAAACAAACATTTAAACATTCTCTCAGAATTAAATGATATGTTAATTAATCCTCTTAGACACCACCCAATATGTGCTACAAAATTAATATTTTTTCTATTCCTCTCTACATAATAATTGATGTCAAACACACAAGTAACAGTACCTCTTCCATATTCTCATCTGCCACTTTACTTGTCTCCACTGTGGAGGGATCTTCATCTGTCCATAAGTTTCTTCCTGATGGAGATTCAGCGCCAAGAGAACAGTCAGCCAATGATTCACCTACAGCAAAATGAACTTCAATTTCATTGGTCTGCAAAA
The DNA here is from genome assembly GCA_036785275.1 of Cancer borealis. Classification (NCBI taxonomy): domain Eukaryota; kingdom Metazoa; phylum Arthropoda; class Malacostraca; order Decapoda; family Cancridae; genus Cancer; species Cancer borealis. Next base: position 21,054 of record JAXIVD010003525.1, read on the forward strand.
ACAAACAAAGATAATCATTGGCTGGTGTCAAGTGTGTGAATGTAACAGAAGGGTGCTCTTACCGGTATAGTGACAAGAAAGGTCACATGAAACAGAGCCAAATATAGTGTTTACATGGTGTTAGATTCATGTGCTTGGGCTGTGGTGGAGTGGCAGTATAAAGTGAGGGGGTTTGATTGAAAGGCTAAGGAAATTTGCTACTAGAGCAGGAGGCTGCCTTCCTTGTTTGTTCTCCTACCTGTTTCCTGGAGGAAAAGTAGCAGGTGCAGTTCATGAAAGGAAGTTTTTGACTAACAGTCCATAAGAAAGTAATGACAAGTTGTGAAAATATGATTTTTATACACTGGCCATGGATGTGGCTGGGCATATCACTGGTGATGTGTAGAGTGGGTATGATCAGCTGGATTCATTTATTGGCTATAACTAATCAGAGGTGGTGGTCAAGCTGTGTTGCACTGAGCAGGATTGTAATAGCTAATCAGCTATGATGGCAAGCTTGTACATAGATGTACACATTATATATAGTAACCAAGTAATTCACATCTCTATTTGCTACCAAGTGCATGTCTACTATACGTAGACAATGATTGTGCCAGATTAAGTGACACTATTGTAATGTTCCTCTCTCAATAAGTTTGCCACCAATCTAACTCTAGCTCAGTGCAATACATCTTTCATTACTGCTTTGGTTGGTGTTGTTGGGAGAAAAGTCTGCCAGTATTTTTTTAATGTGTATGAGTTTAGATTACATTCAAAACTTACCTCCTTTGCTAATTCTAAGAAGGCCTCTAAAATTCTCTTTTTATGTGGAATGTTTGGTTGCCCAACACACAGGTATCCACATGTAGAGATGGCTTGTTCACGAACCTGCAATAAATTAGTTTGGTTTGTAGTATATGAATGGGAGTCTGATAAATGGTGAATGAAAATATAAAGATTACTATAACATCAACTTACTTTAGATGGAAGTTTCTTGTTGTTGAAAATCTTAACAAGAACTTTCACAAAGGCAAGCAAAGTGACTTCTTTATCATCAGTTTCTTCTGTCCCAGCAGGCAAAGGTAGGGGACCCTGCCGAGCCATCTCCCCTACAGCCACTACCAGGGCATTCTGAATAGGACTGTTCTCAAACAGTAGCGTTTTTACTAAAAAAGTCAAAAGACACATATATAAATTAATGTGTGGTATCCTTGATTTACATCTAATGGAATGAGGCTGAACTAAGATATGTTTAATCACTGAAACAAATACAGTCATCCCTTAACACACGCAGGATTATGTAACAGAGAATACACAAATGTTAAAAATCCATGAAAATGTGCCGCCTCCTTAGTAACACTCCTAATTCCTTATATAGCTAAAGAAATACCCTTGATGTATCTAAAGAAACATTATAATTGGCACAAAAGCTGTAAAAAAGGTTAAAACTAGCAAAATACAGCTGGGAAACACACCAATTGCTCCCAGGCTGGTGCAAAAAAACCCACGAATAATAAAATCTGCGAAAGTTAAACCCGCAAATGTTGAGGGACGACTATATCTTACATTAAAGGGTTTTCTAAAAATGACATGTACATCAGCGACATTCTGAACAAGAATTGGCAGCACCCAAGTCAAATCCCTCTTACCCAGATCTCGAACAACAGATTCATAGGCTGGCCAGTCCTCCAGGTATACGCCTACTTTCTTCATGTTGTTGATGCTGTAGGAATAGCTGTGACCCAGTGCCAACACACTGCACTCCTGACTGTCCACTCGCTGCATCAAGAGTTTTCAGTAATTTTTATGGTCAATATGAAACAGACGGTTAAATTTGTTACACTGGTTTGGCATATTGGGGACAACTTGAACTTACCAGATTTTTTATATTAGTAATTTGGTGGACAATTTTTTCAAATTCTTGCTGGTTCTGAACCTGACCAGCAACAACTCCAAACAGGTGGGCTGCTACTACTCCACAATAGCCACTTCTTAGTATAAATTTCTGAAAAAAAAAAAATCTTTTTATATATATACCTGGCTCATATTACATAGGAATGCAAACAACAACATACCTACTGGTCCCTACTTGGCTGTTTGATTTCCCTAGTTACAACTTAGATGATTATTTAGCCTGAAGAGAACAGTGCCAGCTGAGGATTTGATATGAAATAGTTATTAAGGTGATTTTTAAGTTTCAACGGTAGTTGAGTTAAGGACGTTCGAGGGTAATCCGTTCCAAACATTGACAACGCGATTAAAGAGATTTCTTTTGGCTTTGTTAGTTTCAAAGCGTTTCCCAATTATTTTGTAAATGTTGCTTCTTGTGATGTTAGTACGATCCACTGTGAAATAGGCATCTGGATTTATGTTAGTATAACCTTTGAAGATTTTAGAAACTGCAATTAAGTCTCCTCTTAGCCTTCGCTTTGTTAGGGAAGATAAATTTAGTTCTGTGAGTCGTTCCTCGTATGGTTTGTTATGTAATCTTGGCATCATTTTGGTTACACAACACTGTAGTCTCTCAAGTTTTTCTGTCCTTCCTGAAATAGGATGACCAAAATTGTACACAGTATTCTAATTGGGGAAGCACAAGTGAGTTACATAACATGAGTATCGCTTTTTCTGATTTAAAATTGAACGTTTTTCCAATGAAATCGACGTTTGTTTGCAGTTTTTACTTTTTCAGTACATCAGCTGCTTGGTTTTAGATCACTTGTAGTAATAATGCCTAAGTCTTTTCCTTTATCTACACTTTTGAGTTGAACATCTTTCATCCAGTAACTTGTAAGAGGGTTGTAATTTCTGATATGAAGTACGTGGTATTTATCCAAGATAAATTTCATTTGCCAGTTTTTAGACCAATCCAATAAAGTGTTTGAATCTTTATGTATGATCTGACATTGAGCTTCTGTAATAACTGTGTTTGCTATTTTGTGTCATCTGCAAATTTTTATATTTTGCAAGCGATGCCGGCATCAATGTAGTTTACGTAGATAATAAATAGTATTGGCCCCAAGACTGACCCTCGAGGAACGCCACTGTTTACATGGATCCAGTCAGAAGCTTTACTGTTTAATACTACTTGATGCTTTTCAATCCATTTACAAAGGTTATGCTTTATACCACTTATGAGTGGTTTGTGTGGAACTTTATCAAACACTTTTTGGAAGTCTAGGTATACTATGTCGACTGTCCTGGTGTTGTTAAACATTTTATGTATGTTGTTGAAGAAATCCAGTAGATTACTAAGGCATGAATGTTTATTTCTGAAACCATGTTGTGAATCCTTAATGATGTTGTTTTTCTCTAAATATTCTATTGTTTTGTCTCTTATCATGGATTCCATTAATTTACCTACAACAGAAGTTAGACTAATTGGTCTGTAATTACCAGGACGAGATTTAATACCTTTTTGTAGATGGGAGTGACGTTGGCTAGCTTACACTTGCGTGGGACTTTGCCAAGAGTTAGTGATTTATTGAATAGGATTGAAAGTGGTTTGACCATTTCGTTTTTTGCTTCTTTAAGTAATCTCGGTGAAGACTTCTGTCAATGATTACCCTGACAATACTGTCCTCACACAATGATCAGAACCACCACCTGGAGGAGTGAAGGTGCAACTTTTGAAAATATATTTACATATGTAAATAAACTTTCAAGAGTTGTACTTTGAGACCTCTAGAGATACACATAGCCTAGTTTGGGAACTCTTGCATTATATTGTGATCTTACTCTTATCCAGTCCATTTTTAGTGAATAGTGTGAAGATAACTGTTGAGGAGCAATGGCCACCACTCTCAGGATAGACTCCATGGCCACTGAAGACCAAGCATTGGCAGCAAGTTCCGCAAACCCAATGTACCTCATGAAAGGATTTGGACCTGCAAAGTAATTAACAAAAAAAAGTCTGTGAAATTTATTCCTTGCTCAACCCTATAAAATGGAGGACACTTGAGAGGGGAGGACAGGAGTGTAAGGGAACTAGAGAGTGTAGAGGAAGTATATTGACTACAGGAGATAGTGAACTTTTTTCCTGTTTGAACACTGAGAAAAAATTGGTCAACATTACCATTAACTAACTACTATTTCATGTAACAAAGAAACAAATTCACTAGATAATTAGATGAACTCTAGTCAAACACAGAAGATCTTTCCATTGGTTTTCCTTAATTTTCGTATGCTGTGGCTAAACAAGTTGTATGTTAAAGGTAATAAAATGGCAGGACAGAATGAGCACATTCACATTTCATAATTTTTTCAAACACATATTTACATTAATAAAAGTGAGATACATTCAGTCTGCAATTCTGTAAGCGGTATGCAAACCCACCTTTCTCTTGAGCCCCTGATGAAACTCTATATTTATGCTCATCAATAATCTTGTGCACCAGTTTTCCTACAGATGGTGAATCAGACCAAAACAAGCCTTCTACTCTTCCACTTTCTTTTCCAGCTTCCACTTCCAGACAGTGTTCCAAATATTTTAATATCTGCAGAATAATAAAATGCTTATTAAGTCACTGTTGATGACTTACAATTTTCACAATGTAGATCAAGTGCATAATAGTTTCACCAAGCTTAGCTGAGACTGACAGAGCCTAGTGATTACCAATGCCTCAAAACCACCATTCTTCCACATATTGTATAAAATCAAAACAAATAGATATAATTTAAGTGACCATCTCCAATACAATAAAGATTCTGAAGTTGTCTGTCTTAACTAAAATGTCATATCTCAACCTGAACTGGGTGAGGGTCAGCTTCCCAGATGGGCTCTCCCCATTCCTATGGTCCTGCTGCACAATAATCTATACTAATTTTCATCTTTACTCTGTCCAACTTGCTAATGGAAAGTAGCCGTCATTCACTCTAACCCCATCACTGGTCAGCTCTAAAACAGTCACCTTTGCTCCATTTTTCTACCTTCCTACAACTGTGGTTTATTCTAGAAAGAAGCATCAAGGCATCTTGAAATCTAAACTGGTCGTGTAATATTTGAAGTTCTCCTTTTAACCTTTTATGGCTGAAAGAAGCTTAAGCAGGTATTCTTACATCCTTAACACCAATAAAATAATTTAAGCAATTCAGTTTCCCCTACAAACACCTTACTTCAACCCTGGACAAGTGTCTGTGACCCATTACAGTTGGTATAGCAAACACATGAGTGTGGCAAGGAAATCTACAGCTATGTCATACAGACTGCAAAAACAAATGGTTTATGTTATTAAGAATGTAATGCAATACATGCAACATAAGTGCAATATATGCAACAAGAGAGACAATTGAAACAAAGTAAGAAATGCAAAATGCATTTAACATGAATTTCCTTCCATAAATAGATGATGATTTACCTGTTCCATAATTGGTATAGAGAAGGGTACAGGCTGGTTGGCAACATCAAGCCACTTTCTTCTTGGGAGAGCATCAACACGTTCCATGACATACTTGAGTACTGCAGTAAATGGTGGAACTTGATATGTTGGAGTGCCATCTTTCGCTTCTTTAACTGGCTTGTAAAGCTGTCGTCGTGATTCTAACCTAATGTCATCATGACTGGAGAAGAAACAGGATATAGAATACATACATGTTTCATGCATCTAATAAATGGCATCTGAGAGTCAGAATCTGCATATACAAAAAGGGAGATGAGAGACCCACGTAAATCAGATGATAAAATGAAGACTTTTCTACAAACAGATATGTAAATGGAAAGATGAAAAACATGGAGGGAGCAAACAGGATAAAGGTAAATGGTATAGTATATAAGGATACACTTTTACAGGACAAAGTGAAGAATAAATGCTTCTAGTCAGTATTTATAAGGTTGAACGAGTTTGATGAAGAATATAGTGGATCAAAGGACATACTATTGGAAGAAGTATATGTAGACATACAGGAAGTAAGTAAATGGAAAGTCCTGTGTCAGAAAAGCTCCTGGATCAGATAATGTATTAAATTGCAAAGTAAAAGAATGCAGTAAACAACTAGCAGAGATGATATATATGATTATGAGTTCATTAAAAGAGAGTAGAGTCACTCTTGAGTGGAAGAGAGCAAACACCTTGAAAATTAATGAAGGCGCCACTGAATTACAGACCATGTCACTATCAAGTATTGTAGAAAAGATCTATGAGAGAAATATGAAGGACAGGTGGATGAAATACCTGGAAAAAACTTGTTCACTATCAAATAATCAATTTCGATTTAGAGAAGGTTCATAATGTGCTACAAATTTATTGAGGGTGGTTGATGAAATACAAGAAAGAGATAGTTGGGTTCATTGTGCCTATTTGAGTCCAAAAAGGCTTTTAAAAAGCTAACACAAAAGAGATTGCTCTGGAAATCACAAAATAAGGTGAGTTTAAAAAATGAATGGAAGATTTTTTAAAAGACAGAGAAATGAAAACAGTAATAAAGTAATGGAATGGTAGTGTAAAGGAATACATGAATGAAAATTTGTGCTAATAGAGGGTGAGGGCTTGAAGAAACAAGGAAGGAATATATGAATAGGGAGTGGGAGACTCTACTTTCGTAGTCAATCTGGAGGGAACGAGACATCACCATCTATATAAAGATAGATCAAAGACCAAAAGCCAGAATGGTATATAGTAACAAGTGGAGTCCCTCAAAGTTCAGTTATGTTCTTAGTTTACACAAATGATATGGTGGAAGAAGAGAATAGTTATACACGTATATGTCTTATTGCAAATGATGCTCAATTACTAAGAAAATTGGACATACCTATCTCCTGTAGCCACCATGAGAATAAACCGAGATGGGACATGATCTTGAGGAAACACTGATGCAGCATAGTGAACAGCAGTGCGTCTCAGCTGTGCATTGTGGTGCAGGACATGCTCTGATAACAGAATGCAGAGCTCATCTTGACTTGAAGTACTCAGCTGCTTACAGACAGGAGCCACCATAGATAAAGCTTCCTGGACAGCTAATAGTACATCACCTTCTTCCTGTGTAAGAGCATTCATCAAGGTCTGTAGGTAATGCAGCTGTGAATGATGGGAAAGCAGAAGGTTTGGCAGCTTAACAGATAGCTTTGCCAGGGCTCCATATGCCAGGGACCTGAGTCTGGCATCACACTTCTCCTCTTCAATAACCTTCACCACTCCCCCAAACAGGACACTTCCAACAGGTGACAGCTTCTCTTTTTCAGCATTGAAGGCCATGTGATGGAGGAATGTAACACCATGTTGCTTCAGCTTTGCATTAGTATTCTGGCCCCACAAACACTCAAAAAACACCTTCAGGGCAAGTGGAGCATAATTACAGGCTTCTTTTGACTTCAAGAGGTATGGCATTAGCTTCAATCGGATTCTTGTGTTTCCAGGATTTTTAAATTTGTCCTGTGCAATTCTGTCTTTTGGTATCAGTGTTCCTAAGAACAGAACATAGAGTGGGGCAATGACAGGGTTGGTGTCCCACTCAATGCTCCCATCAATCCTTCTCAAGTGTAGTTCTGCTGCATTAGCTACAGAAAATCTAGTGTCTGCTGCCCCAATAATGAGTGGGAGTGCAACAGATGAGGGAGGCAGCACATCTGAACTCAGGAATTTCACAACACACACCTTCAACTTTTCTAAGTCTTCAGGTTTTGGTGGAAGGTCCCCAGTTACCCTTTTGAAGGTGTAGAAACTCATCCCTGCAGGTACACCAGGTACAGGTGGGCCATTGTCTCCATTGTCCTGAGGTGCGTCTGCAGTCCTCAGCTGAGACAGGGGTGTGGCACTGAAAACACAACACACCAGTGAGGGGACGCTGACATTGGACAACAAATTCACATGATTTAGAAAACACTTACTCCTATTTCACTCAACATATTCCGATGGCCTCATTCAAGAACATCCACAATTCATACGTTTTGCTGAGTAATTAAATTAATGCTCCCATTTGTCTCCATCCTACCTCCTGGTCCATATTTTTCATAACTACTTTGCATCTAGAAGTGCAAACTTCTTTTTCATGGTAAATGTTTGCAGTAAGTTTAACTCTACCTACACCAAATAAAAGTGTGGGTAGTGAGATAACTGTGTGTTTGGTAGTGAGGTGCACCGTCTTTCTCCTGGACAATGCATTGCCAGAATCATTACTTTATTGATCACTTACAGGTTAAAGGGGTGGATATATCTGTAGGTAACTTACCCATATGGCAGCAATAAAATGTCAAGCATGAAATCAAGCAAGAGTTTGTTCACTGTTGGCTTTTCCCGCAAACCAAAGAGGGAGGCAGTCTTTTCAGCTGTGTCTGGAAACTTCATATGACCAAACACGGGCACCATGAGCAGCAGCAAACTGGAAAATTATGATAATTTGCCTAAACTTCTTAAGAGGAGTAAAAAGTACAAAATTTACACACTAACTAACAACATGACCAAAGGCAACCAAACTTTACAATAACACAGGTGATCAAATTCAGCGTTGCATCAAGTTTTGCAAGAAGTTCCTGGGAGAGAAATAACATCAAAGACACTATGGAGAAAATCATAAAAATACAGAAATAAAAATAAGAAATTTACAATGAGAATCAAATGCAAAGGAAAAGTTTTCAGCAAATATTTATGGGTTATAAAATAATTACTACAACTTCCAAGGGCATGGCTATTCTATGGGATTCAAATAATTGCATAATAATGTTTTTTCTTCTGTACTTACCCGTCTTGGTGCTGTGCTGGTTTGTTCTCGAGACAGGTCAGCATTAAGGGAAGCAGCTCTACCTGCTTATTGATATCCAGCCTCGGGTAACCCATCTTAATATAGATGATGGAAAAATTCTGAAAGGTTCATGTATTACTGCTTAGGTATGCAAAGTGACAGCTTTCCTAATGGTAACTCATGATATACACATCATACAAAACATGTGCATGAAAAGGGTAATTTATCTACCAACACATACAACAGAGGAGTTCCAAGATATTCCTTTCCAACCAAACAATCCTTTCTTCAAAATTTCGTATTTATGTCTATGACGTTTAATATTTCATCTTTTCCTCCACCTTCCCAGTCTATGAGGCGATTTCCCTGTACTTTATAGCATACCTGCTCACTGGGTCTACTTTTTCCTTTTTTTTCTTCAAATTCATTACATTTCCTACTACATGTTCAAATGATGCTGTTTCCTAACTAAATCTTTCAAAACAACTATTAGATTAGTGAGTAAAGCCATTGTGTTTGGGCCTTCACACAACACTTACTGTCACAAAAGAAGTAGCCCCAGGATCTTGGTATTGTGCCATCAAGGCCTCCACTGGCAGCTGGATATGTTTGTGGTCCTTTACTCGACGATTCACATGGATCAGTAATTCCATCACCTGGTAAAAACATGTTAAAAAATAAATGTTAACATGTAATGGAGGGAAAGTAGTGAAAATGGGGAAGAAAGGAAATGCATGGTGGATGGGAGAGGTTAATGAAGTAGTGAAGGAAATAAGAAGCATATAAGAAAACACTGGAAAAAAATGTACCAGAGTGCACAAGAAATGCAAGAAGTGAGAATACATAGAAAGTAAAAGGAGGGTGAAACAAGTGATGAAGAGAGTAAAAGAAGAGCACATGAAGACTTTTGAAGACAACCAGGTAAGAAGTATAGGGAAGATGAAAAAAACTATATTGAAAGAAGTAGTTTAATGAAAGAGGAAGGGAACAAATATGAGCAGCAAAGAGATTGAGATGAAAGATGATGTTAGGTTGCTGATAGCAAAAGGCTGTGAAAGGAAGATTTTTTTTTCTTTTCTTTACCCGTGATGCCGGTAGGCTTAATGGAGGCCTTAGATGATCGGCTTCCGCCCGTTAGTAGCGCTGGTTAGATTTTTTAAGTGATGCTTCATTTCTTATTGAGAGGCTCATGCTGCCAGCAGAAGCTCCTCAAGTATATAGCTTTGTAGTCCTGTCAAGGATAGTGTTATGGCAACATGTGGGTGATCTTAGGCCACTCAGCGGTTTTACTAAAGAAAAGTGGCCAGCTCGTACTGGGGCTAGAGCTCAGAACTCTGAGTTGGTATGCCCAACCGCTATCCACTAGGCCACCACCTAGATAGAATACTTCAAAAATTTAATGAATGTTAAAAGCAAAGGAAAATAGTGATTTATATGAGAACAAAAGTTGGTGGTAGGTACGTATATGAACAAGAGTAAATGATGAAAGCAATTGGAAATTTTGAAGAATAAAAAGGAAGCAGGAACATATACATACACACATGTATACAGTCAATCTGTCTGCATGTGGCATCAAATGTGTATGTGCTCTTAGCCTAGTATCCCTCCAAAATAAATAACCACCTTCTTTCTGACAGATTCATGGGGGGAGGCCAGCTTGAGGATGACGGGGGCCAAGAACTTGTGCAGCTCCTCCTCCAGTGTTTGGTCAGTGGCAGCTGAGCCAATGCGAAGGAAGACTCGCTCCACCAGCACTGTGTGGACATGGGAACAACGCAGCATAAAGTACATCTTAAATCAGTGATTATCATCAAAATTTGTATAAAATTATTAATTTGTTACAAAATCACACCATTTCATAACATAGACTGTTCATCCAAACCTGAACTCAGCAAATTGAAAGAAATTGCAATAATGGAACTTAATGATTGGTCCATAGTCCATTCTATCACAGGAGCCAGCAGTGCCCCCTATGCAAATTCAACCTCAGATACTTGTTCAGATGAATTTTGGCTTCTGTCGAGGGCGAACTTCCAATCCGCACCCTGAGCAAGGGAAAACTGCTGATGCCATGGTAGTACCAGAATGATAACTGAGCAAATCCACTGGAGTTTCGAAATATATAATAAGCAGGTCCACTGGAGTTTCGATATATATAATAAGCAGGTCCACTGGAGTTTCAAAATACTGAGAAAGTCCATAGCAGCCATGGATGGTACATATCAGCCAGGTACATAGCAGCCATGGATGGTACATAGCAGCCAGGTACATAGCAGCCATGGATGGTACATAGCAGCCAGGTACATAGCAGCCATGGATGGTACATAGCAGCCATGGATGGTACATAGCAGCCATGGATGGTACATAGCAGCCAGGGATGGTACACAGCAGCCGGTGGTACATAGCAGCCAACGGTACGTAGACGCCTGTTACCGTTCAGATCACCTCAAACAGTTATGCCACTGAATTACAGAAAAAAATACAATTTTTTTTTTTTAGGTTACGTTAGGTTTGGTTAGGCTTATTCAACTGCAGCTCTGGGAAGGTTATGCTAACTAAGCAATTTTTATTCGGTAAATTTTTACATCTTCACCAGAATGGCGTGTGCTACGAGAAAAAAATGACGTCTGCACCTCACACAACCCCAACTTTTAGTCATAGAAAACATTTGATAGCTTCTTAATGAACATAACAACCTAACTAAACCTAAACAAACCTAACTAAACGTAACGAAACCTAACCAAGCCTAACGTAATCTAAAAAAAAAAAAATCATATTTTGTTCTGTAATTCAGCGGCATAACTATTTGTGATCTGAACAAGTATCTGAGGTTGAATTTGCAGTGCATTATAAAGGTAAGGAGATATCGACTGGATAGTCTTACAAATCTTTACCCTCATGTTTTGGGGGTGATCTGACTGACTTAGACAGAGTAACAGGACAACCCGTTACCGTCCGTGTAGTAGTGCCAGGCCGGTGTACCCTAACCTTACCCCGTGAATAGAACAGGTGCGTAGGGCTAGTTTAGTTAATTAGTGCATCTTGCCCTTAGTGAGGAATGGCTGTTGATGCTCTTTATACTTACGTAGTTCATCCTGAAGGTTGGGTTGGGCCGGGACGCTCATCAGACACTCTCTCACACCTCAGTGACACTAGACGATGGATTACTTAAATTAGTATCCTTTCTACCTACTCCGTCCTCGCTCGCTCTCAGCTTTTTATTCCTACCGTTTAGGTGCAGTGTTTTATGGTTTGTTAGTGTGCTGTACAGAGTGAGTGAGTGTGTGTATGCCTCGAGCTGTCTTTTGTTTGGTTTGGTCTGCCTCTGCCTCGTCACTGCCAGCTGACTATGACTTCCTTGCACTTGGGACACACTCTTATTTACTACCTCCGTTTATACATTTTTAGAGGCGGGGAATAACTTTAGAATATCATATCTCTACTGTTATTCCTTATCAGAGAAATCTTCCATACAGGCAAATTTGTTTTGCTATAGTTTATGGTAGTAATTATGTAATGCTATACAACACTGGGATAGAATGGAGTGAAGGGATGGAAAGTTAGATATAAGAGCTTTTAATGGTTTGATGTGATTGAATAAATAAGAAAATAAAATCTAGATTAGTTTTCCTGTATGTATGTCTTTAATTTCATCATTACTTGTAGATGTAGAAATAGATGCAGAAATTTCGCCTTTGTAACGGGAGCTCCAAATTTAGAGTATTTCTTTATATATAGCATTTCCTTTTGTTGTGCGTACACAGAGACTAATATTGCTGATATGTCACGTTATGAATTTATCACATGCTGTAACTTACATGTTATTCTACTCACACCAACCGCCCTTCCCCCCTCCCCCCACCACCCACAATGACTTGTCTTCCACTCATTCATTGGTAAATACATACTTTAGCGCCACAGCCTTTAGTAAATGTATCAAAAATAACAGATTATACCAAATGTCCTCTATATCTCTTTTTTTCTGCTTGAATAGGAGTACTACAAGAGAGAAGAGAGAGAGAGAGAGAGAGAGAGAGAGAGAGAGAGAGAGAGAGAGAGAGAGAGAGAGAGAGAGAGAGAGAGAGAGAGAGAGAGAGAGAGAGAGAGAGAGAGAGAGAGAGAGAGAGAGAGAGAGAGAGAGAGTTAATTTTCTTTTCTTGCTATCTTCCTTGATTTTATTTCTACTTTGACATTTCATATCAATTCTATTAAATAAAAAATCTATGAAATGCAACCTTCGTTACCTCCTCAATTATGTCAAGATGACGGAGATGAAACAGAAAGTTATCAAGATGTAATGGCAAGTTTTATTATTATTATGTTGACTTGCTTATAGATCCGCACACTGCATACAGGGCTTGTTTGATTAATTGTTTATTCACCATTGTTTGTTTTATCTTGTCTAAACATCACATCTGTCAAAACACAGGTTCATGAGAAGCTCCGCAGAGGTTGGTGATAGGAACCAATGCCACTTCCAACCGAAAAAAACCCTTCTGTTCTCTCTCTATCTATATATCTATCAATCTATCTATCTCTCTGTCTTACCAGATTGACTGACCTGTGATCGACTGCCAGCCGCTTTTCTCCGCTCCTTATTCGTAAAATATAAACTGAGGTTAATCATATATAGCCTTCGTTATCATTCTATCTTGGAAGAAGAAAAATAATGAAAAGCTCCAGTCTAATCATCGGCTTAAAAGGAAGTAAGAGTAATATACAAAAATATTTATTGATTATAATATAAGACAACTTTTAAGAACATTAAATAAATCCATATAGTACATACATTTTTTTTTTATATAACACGTATATTCATCTGTAAACTGTATTATTAATTTTGTATATCACATTCACTCTAAACTACTGGCGCGGGCCCAAGCGGCGGCGGGAAGGAAGATGCGAGTCTCCAGGGACCTGGTAAAAGTTCCCGAACCAGAGACTCAGGCACGACACATAAGGTTGAGCCCCAGTTTCTAAGGGCAAAAAGTCCCGAAAGGAAACACGATTGGAATAGATGGGATACAGATTATAGACAGAGTGATGGGCCGGGCGCCGCGCACGACACTGAACATAACATTGACCAGCTACACGTGAGGCGCTACGGGGCACGAAGCGGCAGGGCAGCGTGCGGTACCGCCCACCATTTCCGCCCTAAAGTGGTCCGAGCCGCCTCGTCCCATTCATCTTCAAAGTTAGACGCGAGGCGGACAGCGAGTGTTTGCCTACTCCACCACGAACACGTACAGGGACAAAGTTGCGACACATCGAGTACAGCATTGTGAGGAACATCATTGAATAATGTTAACATGTAAATTTGTTTAGAGTTTTGTTAGCGATTCGATTATTTGCTTGCATGAATACTTTTTTGAGTGGTAAGCGTTTTGTCGAGGGTCGTAGGTCGCCAGGGATTGATGTCTCGTCGTGGAGAGCTGACCCATGGCCTGGGCACCGTGTTGCGGGTGGGCAATGCGTGCATCAAGAACACCACAGTCTATGTTCGCTATGTGAATGTTCATGCACCTACTGTCAGCTCATGCAGCTAATAAATAGGCAAGTATATACAAATTGCATTCGATCTCGAATGATGCCACATGATCTTCCTGTTCGAATGAGAAGCTGTTACTGTACTGGCTGCCAAAATAAATTGAGAGTCATCTTCGAAGCTGCCGTGCCCTGGAGAAGCAGCATCCGGACCTTACGACTAGTAGGGAGTTATGTAAGCTTCGTTGGGTGTGCTTGAATCTTTGGACGATGGTCCATCGCCCTGGCGGCGGTTGTTCTGTCTTAACAAGCTGCCGTTCTGAGACATTCGTAATTGTACAACCATTCCATCCTACCACAAATTTATTTCAGCCTTAAACTCCCTAATTTTCGGAACATCAATAACTTACCTTTTACATCTGTCAAATAAGAGACCAACATTCAAATCAACCAACATAGTTTCCTTCTGCGGCGACATGTAGTACTTACGTCTAAAAGCCCCTCTGGGAATAATGAATACCAATGTGGGGAGGCGAGGCTGGACGCGCCGCTCCCTGTGTATAGTATTGTATGCAATACTTGGAGGAACTTGACAAGGGTTCGCTTCTTGCCCTACTCGCCTCTTGCCCTACGTAGTCTTTTTCGCTTTGATTATTGTAACAGGAGCAGCCTTTTAGCGATTTAGAAACACGTAACACAAACACTGAAGAGCAAGGTTTCCGTAGATAAATTGTTGGAACACTCAGATGAGCGATACCCGTTGATCGACAGGACACTCTTAACAAAGCCTCCAGATACTCAATAGATTTGAAAGTCATATAAGAAAAGGAAGTTTAATGTATGCCCCGTACATGAGGCACAGGTTGAGAAGATCGATAAGGAAAAATTAAAATACAAGTGATCCTTTAAAGTAGATCACATGCATTATTTTTCTCTATATAAACAGACTGTCCCACTCTGATTCCACGCTCCATGTAGCGCTAAATAGCGATCCTGATTAGGCCATCCAGACCTCTGAGGCTAAAGGATGAATGTTGAAGGAAGGAGGAAAGAACCCACGTCCACGCGTACACCTTCCCACCCTGGAAAATCCCTTCAGACACACAATAGATAAACTGATAGATAAATGAATAGGTACATAACTGGATAAGTGAAATAAAGTGAAATGGAATGAGAAGAAATAATGTTAAATAGTAAACTATAAAATAATAAGAAATAAATGAAATAAATGGAGTGTGAATGATATGTAAATCATAAAGTAAATACAATAAATTAATAAGAAATTCCCTGAACACGCAAAATAATCATGAAATATGATTACATAATTACATGAATAAGTATGAAAAGAAAGAGGTTTCAAAGCTCCGGAATAGAGTTAAATGGTCAATAGTAAACTCATGATTTACTGGAGTGAAAGGTTTGAAGGTGTGTGTGTGTGTGAGGTGGAAGGGCAGCTTTCTTACTTCTCCCACTGTGGCTCCGTGAGTTCTTTCTCTGAGACTATAATATAATTTGCGTCTTTCAGTTTTTCTCGTCCGAGTTATCATATTCATCTAATTCAAGGGACGATTTTTTTTATTGTTGCTATTGTTTTTAGTCTTCTTTTCGCATGTATTTCTAAAGAGAATAAAATGAAAAAGACAATTTACCTTAATCACACACCTCATGATTTATGTATTTTTTTCTGTCCTCCCCGCAGGTTGATTACTGCCCATCATTCCTTTCAAGTTCCCCGCCGCTTTCATCTGACTTCACTCCATATTGACTCCATGTGTTGGCTTGATACACACCGGACCTGTTCAACTCATGGCAGAGTGTGAGGGAATGAGTGGACATGGGTACTGTTGTGTGTGAATGACAGTATGAATGAGTGTGAACGTAATTGTCTGCGTCAATGAGTGCGTGTTGAGTGTATGTGAGTGAGTAAAGGATGAGTGGATGAATGAATGGGGAAAAGTGAGTGAAGCTCTTGTGGCTCTTTGTTCCTAGGCACAGGAAAGAAAAAAACAACCACACTAGCCGCGTGCCTACCTTTACAGATTCGATGGACTAGGCTCGCACTCTTGTCGATGATGAAAATCATACACACACTAGCAAAGGGACGCTGCTGTGGCTTTGTGGACGACGTGCTAAAAAAGCCTTGATTCTAAGACTTGAACAGCGGGAAGGAGGCATGGCGTGGTTCATTATCAGTGAGTGATTCATGGTTTGGTGTATGTTTCGTATCACCGTAACTGTTGCTCAGACAAAGAGGGACAATGCATGTTGATGGTGATGTTTTCTATTGACGACATCCTTTCTCCAACTGAAAGGGTTGTGATATCAGTAATGAAGACCACCACTTGGTGACACGGGGCGTCCGTAATTTGGCTGACAAGGTGACTCTGCTACCCTACAGGTGAAGTGAGGTAGTGTGAGGCAGCTCAGGACTTCACTGGGGCTTGGGCAGGTCCGGGAGCGCACCGCCCGGAGCAGATTGGTGATAACGTGACCTTGCCGCGAAGTCCTCGTTCTCCTCAGTGAGTTGGTTGGCTGTGACTTCGACGCCAGGGTGCAGCGGCGTCACCACCACTTGGTCATACTCGGACGGCCGCTGCCTGTGCAAAGGAGAGACACAGGCCTTAGTTGTTGGAGAAGTAATATGAATGAAAACTACAGTGAATTTTGTATCCTTGTAGACGTCTTTCTCGCCCGCTCACTGAGATAATTAACTTACCCGATGCAAGCGAGTAGCTTGTTTTTGATCCACAGAAGGAAGACGAATTCAGTAGCGATGCCAGGAGGTCCCCCCGGCGCTGCCTGGCCAATGTACACGTAGATGAGCAGCATGACGAGCAGTGTGGCCAAACCGTAAGCCCAGTGCACACACAGCATCATGGCCAGCTTCACTCCTACCTGAGACACAAAACACACTGACCTTACTGTCTACGAACTTGTGATATCCATTTATTGAAATCATATTACCAAAGTAGACACAAATGGATTCTGTTTCCACTCCAAGATAATGACTACGAGAACAAACCTTTAGTAATGGACAGCGATTACTTAATGCTCGAGGAAGAGTACTCACGCCGAGGAGGGACAGCCATCGGTTGCACAGGTGGTAGTACCATTGCGTGGGTTTACTTGAGATGCCCATCACACCCCCCACACCGCCTGGGGAGGGTGCTCCCCCCTCACTAGTCACACTGCTGCTCACGCCGCCTTCCTCTGTCAAGACAAACTGCCCGCTACATTGCCTCCTCAAGTGTAAATATCATATATAAAAAAACACCTGCATGGATGGATTTTGCATCGTGCCCTGTGTGACTCTTTTAAGCATGAAGGAATAAACTTTTCTTTCCATTTAAAGGTGACCCTCGATCCCCGACTCTGTTCTCACCCTTGCCGGAGCGGTCTGTGTCGGACTTGATGCTGGAGTGATCGTCAGGGGAGGAGACCACGCTGGAGGTACCCGAGCTGGCCGCCGTCTGGAACACGAGAAACACCTTGAGGTAAAGGCTGCCTGGGGACACTGGCACCATCCTGCACATTGAAACATGTTTTTTTTTTAACAGAACTCAACGTAAATCACATCACTTTAACAAACAGACAGCTTTCCACCTTAATATAATATCTTAATATAAAAAAAAAAAATTCTTTTTTTGACCCGGAAAATGTTGACTAAAATTTATATAAAAAACATTGACGCCATTTTGCTGCTAAACTATAAGTTCTACAACAAATATGTATATATATATATATATATATATATATATATATATATATATATATATATATATATATATATATATATATATATATACAAGTTTGTAGAGTTTAACAAGGTCTATTAAATGGTGTAATAAAATTACCAATATCTTTAACAACTTTGGAGACAATTAGGAAGAAAATAATA
This sequence comes from Cancer borealis, assembly GCA_036785275.1. Lineage (NCBI taxonomy): Eukaryota > Metazoa > Arthropoda > Malacostraca > Decapoda > Cancridae > Cancer > Cancer borealis. Next base: position 39,085 of record JAXIVD010003525.1, read on the forward strand.
TTTTTTGAAAAAAGTAAATAACTTTATTTTTTCCAATTATTTACCTTTTATTGTCATTAGACTATAGCTCAAAAGAACGGCCGTTTTTTTTCTTTCTTTATTAATACATACATTTTTTACGTAAACATCATACTTTTCGAGTTATTTAATAAAACGTGATCTTTTGAAAAAACTTCAAGGGTTGTACCCACAAAAATTGAGTGAAAATTTTCACAGGTAAAAATCTCACAAAAATAGGTTTATAGAGGTTCTACTGCATGAAAAACATGAATATGGCCTGAATTTTATGATTACTATAATATTAACCCTTTAAGAGTAATAGTTATTGTACTATTGCGTTGAAAGATTCGTTCCGCGCCACACGGACAGCCTCGTTAGGTCCAGTAGGACTGTTGCTGTCTGCTCTTCCTTTGTACTTCTTTGCGTTCCTTTTTCACCTGTATGCGTACCAACATATCCTGTTCAATAACAGGTTCTAGCCTCTGTTCCTTTCTGACAACGGACACCAAAGCCCCTGACGAGGTGACGTTTGGTATGTGGGGCGTGAAGGGCAACACCTACTCACCGTGATGACCTTCTTGTGTGTGATTCTCTCGGGGAAGAGGTGGTCTAGGTCCGTGTTGCCGCCCACGCCTCGTGAGTCGAAGGTGGGCGTCCCAAAAGCCTGTCCCCTGTAATGACAACACTCAGCCTCACCCTCACGCACCACGCACCATTCACTCACTGCAAGCCTCAGTGGTGATGATAATAATAAGAGTAATAATAATTATGATGATAATAATGATAACAATAATGATAATGATAGTAATAATGATGATAGCAACAAGGATACTACCACTACTATTACTACTACTACTACTACTACTACTACTACTACTACTACTACTACTACTACTACTACTACTACTACTACTACTACTACTACTACTACCAATACTATTACTACTACTACTACTACTACTACTACTACTACTACTACTACTACTACTACTACTACTACTACTACTACTACTACTACTACTACTAACAATAATAATAATAATAATAATAATAATAATAATAATAATAATAATAATAATAGTAATAATAATAATAATAACAATAATAACAATAATAATGATGATAATAATAGTAGTGATGATAATGATAATAACAGAAACCACCACCACCACCACCACCACCACCACCCACCTGAACCTCGCCTCTCTCTTCCTTTGCATGTCCGCAGTCATGGCCAGGGCAAAGTATGCGTAGTCGATGGTGGCGTAGGTGGCGAGGAAGGGCATGGTGACGATGGGCGCGAGGGTGTTGATCCTACCCACCATCAGGAACACTAAGGTCACCACCACCGTCACCACCAAGGACACCACTGGTACTTTATTGGGTCCTTTCTGTTGGGGAGGAAGTGTGTGTGAGACAGACAGACAGACAGACAGACAGACAGACACACACACACACACACACAGCCATACAGACATATGGATTTTTTTTTTCTTTTCTTAAATCTTTCTGTTTGTCTTCTTGTTTCCTTTTTTTTTTTATCATATTATTCTTTATCATTTACCTTGCTTCTATTCCTTCGTTTAGTTTTATTTATTTCCTTGATTAACATTATTATATAGACAGGCAGACAGACAGACACATATTGATAGGCAGGATGGATGTCTAGATAGACCCAAATAGAGACAGAGTAAATTGTTTTGTTTATTTATCAATTTGTTTATTTATTCAGTTATTCATAAATGTATGTTTCTATTTATTGACTTATCTATTCATTTGATCTATTTATCTATATCATGATTGTAATTTATTTGTTTCCTATATACTTGCTTTTGTCTTGAATTTATAGTGTTCCATCCCCTTTCACATGCGCTATAAATAAATTACGAGCAAAACTTTAAGTGTAGAAAGATCAACGGGCGGAGTGGAGGAGGGAAGGATGAGTGGTATGACACACACACACACACACACACACACACACACACACACACACACACACACACACACACACACACACACACACACACACACACACACACACACACACACACACACACACACACACACACACACACACACACACACACACACACACACACACACACACACACACACACACACACACACACACACACACACACACACATACACCAAAAAAAAAGTTAAAAAATAAATCAAATCAATCACACTGAAGAATGAAGATTTAGATGAGAAAATTATAACAGATGACTGAATGATGTTTGTACCTATTCCCATTCCCATTCCCATTCCCATTCCCATACTTACCCCTTTGGCCAGCGGGGAAAGGAAAGGCACCACATTCTCACTGGCGATCGACTGCAGGACGCGTGGAGACCCGTATAGGGAAGCGAGGGTTGAGGATAAGGTTGTCGTGTACAGTCCCACCAGCAGCAACACACCTTTGAGACGTGCACATACCCAATTAGAAACACACACACGCACACGCACACGCGCACACACACACACACACACACACACACACACACACACACACACACACACACACACACACACACACACACACACACACACACACACACACATACACACACACACACACACACACACACACACACACACACACACACACACACACACACACACACACACACACACACACACACACACACACACACACACACACACACACACACACACAAGGCAGGTGCAGGTATTCTCAGCGGCGTATATTACATAGGAATGAAATAAGCTTCACCCCAGGTATCAAAATGAAGAAAAACGTCCTCATCACAGGGTTAATTAAGTTACCAATAAATTAACCTAAAGCACATGTATATGAGATAATTACAGCATCATTAGCACCTTCTCCCTTCCCCTGCCTCTCCCTGGTCCCTGCATGAGGTGAGGCAACAGCAGTGGGAGTTGCGAGGCGTAAGGGCGGAGAAACGTTACGTTATCTACTGACTTCCCTTCTGGGTTTCCTGTCCCCCCTTCCCCCCTCATCGTCTCTGCCTTATCTACAGTCTTTACTCTGCTCTTCTAGCCACTTACAGGCCATTATCGCGCTAGATTTATGTATTGAAAGCTCTTATTACAAAGTGTATGCAAAGTAGTAGCAATCGTGGCTCCAGCGCATAATAACTGATTTCTGAGTGAGTGTTCAATGACATTACCAGCTGTTGGTAGCTCTGCATGCGTTGTTACGATGTGATTAGCCGTGGGACTGTGAACTTCATCAAGGATATACAACATTCTACTTCTCTCCTCTCACGGGATACGGCTTAACAACCTTGGACCGTCTACAATTGTGTGTCCTTCAGCACCTCATCACTCACTCGTACTGTTGACGTTCACCAAGTACCGCCAAGCATCTTTCAAGTAGGTGGTGGCTCTGTAGTGCTAGTCTTTGGTCTTGTCTTGAAAGGAATACATTGGTGATCTTTTTTCGCGTAATGATATGAAACTGTGAAACATTTAAGACACGAAACATTTTGCGTCCCGTCAGTCACATGGGTAAACAAGCTTGACCCACTGTTAGTACCTTCACCGCCCTGTATCTGGTAATGTCGTGGAAGTGATCGGACACCCAAGCGAAGGGATGTAGCGAGATATGGGTGACAACATGAGGAGGTAATCTATTGTTGCCTTACATACTCTCGGCCACCCTTCCCTTTTTTTGTCAAGATTTTACTTATACAACTTAGAAGGGATAATGGTCTCACACTGCCGAGCTTAAACATTAATGGAGATGACTCGGCCGGCTTTTGGCTACTCATGAGATTATCATTCCAGATAAACAGGTATGCATAATGCGTTTTTGATCACTACATTAAAACTAGGTAAATATTATACCATATCACATGTAAATGACATTATAAGTAGCACAGACAACACCACGCGTTATCAGTAGTGATTTTACGAGTGGACTTAGTAAGCGGGGTAACACAACACAGCACAGTGCAACGCAACACAACACAACACAACACAACACAACACAAGGAGCGCCACCAACGCCACCACCGCACCACAACACCTTACCCAGCGCTGAGACCTTCTCGGTGATCATGTAGTCGGTGAGCAGCACCTTACGCTCCACGGTGGCGCCCAGCACTGCTGCGAACATCAGGTACAGCACCGTGCTGTCGAGATGCACACACAAACAAGGACATACTTAGACTCATTCTCCAGACATGAAGAAAGTGTTCTAGTATGACCTTTTGAACATATTAATCAATAATGAAAACATGCATTGGTAACATTAAAACTTTTATCAGCTGTAATAAAGAAACTAAGCTGCACACCCAACCATCAATATTCTTTTGGCTGGACCACCAATCACCCTCGGCCACAGATACTCGATCACGTACTGTACACCAACATGAAATATTAAAACGTTGGCAGGAACAATGTACAAAATGAATGCAGTATTTAACGCCACTGTGTTGTTAGGTTACACTCCCCGAGGGACGAAACAGGACACGCGGCATTCATATCAGGATGATAAAACTTTGCTGTAGTAATATCATACAACTATAATAAACAATTTAAAGGGTTGGCCAACACAGCCACAGCGACCACCATATCCTCCCGCACCACCCCTGGAGTAGCTGGTGACACTCCCTCAGTGGGTGCGTCGCAGGGATCAAAGGGACGGTCTTAACAAGAAAACTTTTATAGTTAATGTCAGTTGTATTTGTGAGATTTATTTTGATATCCTGGGTGGTGTCGCCTTTGTGGGAGTGTTAGGGAGGTAAGTACTTACCTGAGGCCAAGGGCGGAAAGTGTACCAACAGGGATGTCCCTCGCGGGTTGTCTGAGGTCACCACTCATATTGATGCCCGCCATGATGCCCGTCACGGTGGGGAAGAACACGCCCAGCACCGTGAACCAATTGTTGTCCTCCGTATAGCCCGGTGAGGTGTTGTTGGTCCACGTCGCTACCTTCCATCCCGTCACCCCAGCCTCTGCAACGTTCAAAACTATTATGCACACGTGCTGCGGAATAAGTGCTGAAAAAAAAATGTACGTAAAAAAAGATATTAAAAACTTTTCCAACACCAAATAAATTTTAATTATATACATATATTTTTGCCTCAGTATACAAACATCAAATTTCACGCAGTGTATTATTCTTAATTGGGTGAAGTAATTACACCACAGCAGGGTTTGTACAGAGGTCGGAGGACAACCCAGCCACCTATGCACCTGAGACCACTTCCAACAATTGCAGGTTGTGTCGCCCAACAGGAGACTCACGATGGTAACGCACCTCATCTCAAGCGTGAATCAGGGCTTCCCAAACGTCATCATCCCCGGCTGGAGCCTACGGGCCTTCCCTAGCGGCTCCGAACGCTTCGTCAATGTCGCCGACCACGAGCAATATTTCTTTATGGAGTTTTCCTGCATGAACAAACCACTGGGACGCATCTTCATCAAGGTGAGTCAACTGGTGTCTGCTGCTCGCCTGGCACGATGGAGCTCACCCCCGTCCCCCAAACACACACACACACACACACACACACACACACACACACACACACACACACACACACACACACACACACACACACACACACGTCACACACACACACACACACACACACACACACACACACACACACACACACACACACACACACACACACACACACACACACACACACACACACACACACACACACACACACACACACACACACACACACACACACACACACACACACACACACACACACACACACACACACACACACACACACACACACACACACACACACACACACACACACACACACACACACACACACACACACACACACCACACACACACACATTCACAATCACACACACCTCATTTTGATATTTGATATGTATTAACGATAAAAGATTAAGTTTTCATGTTTATAATCAGTTTTGAAAAATGTTCTGTTATTAACGCCAATTGTGAGCATGCAGGTTACAGTAATACGTGTTTGAAATCTTTAAACCTGGTTAACATTACAACATTAATAATGTATCATTTATCAAAACAGGTGACAAATGTAACAAACGTTGCTAGTTTCTGATGATCTTGAATTAACTTTTTTTTTCAATAAAAAAGCAGAAAAAGAATAGAGACCCTGAATGTGGCTATGCCCTCAAC
>JAXIVD010003526.1:0-5000 GCA_036785275.1 Cancer borealis
GTAGAACTTAATTGCACAGGTGTTAATTGACTCTTACACGCTATATACCTTGTCTAATACACCTGTTTCAAGTACACTCAGGTATACTCTCTCTCTCTCTCTCTCTCTCTCTCTCTCTCTCTCTCTCTCTCTCTTTCTCTCTCTCTCTAAATATTTCCTACCATCGTTTAAATAATGATTTTTGCCACATCCTTTCAAAGCTTTCTCTTGCTAACTCAACTCCTCCTTCCCCTTCCTCTTCCCCTTCCCTTCCCCTTCCCTTCCTTCCCCTTCCCCTTCTATCATCCTCCCACCCCTTCATCTTCTCCTTCCCTTCTCCCTTCCATATTTTCTCTCTTACATCTAACCTTTTCCCTTCCCTTCCCATCTTTTAACTCTTCCCTAACCACTGCATTTGTCCTCCTCCTCCTCCTCCCCCTCCTCCTCCTCCTTCTTCTTCTTCCTAATCCTGGCCTACGTGTCTCTTGCCTCGTCAGGAGAAAGTTTATTTTTATTATTTTTTTTTCTTCATGTCTGTCTGTCTGTCTGTCTGTGTTTGCAAAGGAATGTTGAGAAGACACCTGCATAATGTGTGTGTCTGTCTGTCTGTCTGTCTGTCTGTCTGTGTTTGCAAAGAAATGTTGAGAAGACACCTGCATAATGTGTGTGTGTGTCTGTCTGTCTGTCTGTTTGTATCTATCTGTTTTTATCTATCTATCTATTTATCTATTTCTTGTAGTTATCTTTTCCTATCTGTCTATCTATCTATGTGTATCTATTTATTTATGTATGTATGTATGTATGTACGTGTGTAGGTTACGAAGATGATGATAAGGGTAAAGAAAGATAAAGGAAGTAAATGATAATAAGTAAAGAATAAAAATTATATAAACAGGAAGTGAACGAAGGAAGAGAAAAAAAAGAAGAAATAAACGAAGAGAAATAAAATGAGTAATTGACGGAAGAGGAAGGAAGGAGGAAAGAGAAAGAGAAAGAGAAAGAGAGAGAGAGAGAGAGAGAGAGAGAGAGAGAGAGAGAGAGAGAGAGAGAGAGAGAGAAAGCACGTGTCTTTGTTTACTAACGATTGGCTGTGACCTTCAGAAGGGGGGGAGGGAGGGAAGTCATGCACACACACACACACACACACACACACACACACACACACACACACACACACACACACACACACACACACACACACACACACATAATCTAGCTCTTCCAATCCTCTCTTTATAGCAGTTTAAAGAGAAGGATTGGAAAGAGGATTGGGTAGTGAATCTTTATGTCCAATCTCTCTCTCTCTCTCTCTCTCTCTCTCTCTCTCTCTCTCTCTCCTCTCTCTCTCTCTCTCTCTCTCTCTCTCTCTAATCCTTTTTGTGGGTCTGATAAAAGGGATTCAACACCTTATAAGTTATCATAAAGAGAATTATCTATAGTTATTGCCTTTAAAACACTCGTAAATGCTCTCTCTCTCTCTCTCTCTCTCTCTCTCTCTCTCTCTCTCTCTCTCTCTCTCTCTCTCTCTCTCTCTCTCTCTCTCTCTCTCTCTCTCTCTTTAATGAGGTTGAGGTGAAAAGGTTAATTATTTGACGTAACGATAGATTCTTTCTCTCTCTCTTTTTTTTTTTTTTCTCTCTTTAATTTTCTCTTCTATCTTTATTTATTTTTATTCTCTTCTTCATTTTATTTTATTATTACTATTCTGAATTTATTTTACACACACACACACACACACGTACACACACACACACACACACACACACACACACACACACACACACACACACACACACACACACACACACACACACACACACACACACACACACACACACACATAAACGAAGGAGATAAAAAGAACAAGATAAAAACAAACAAAAAACACCAAAAATTTTAAAGAGGTAATATAAAGGAAGGAGAGAGAGAGAGAGAGAGAGAGAGAGAGAGAGAGAGAGAGAGAGAGAGAGAGAGAGAGAGAGAGAGAGAGAGAGAGAGAGAGAGAGAGAGAGAGAGAGAGAGAGAGAGAGAAAGTTTTGAAAGATATTAAAGAAAAAAATTAAAGAGAGAGAAGAAAAAATATATATTGAAACAAGTCTAGTGTAATGATCATATCTCTCTCTCTCTCTCTCTCTCTCTCTCTCTCTCTCTCTCTCTCTCTCTCTCTCTCTCTCTCTCTCTCTCTCTCACAATAGAGAAAGTAGTTTATGTCCTGTTTAGCATAATGTATAGACAGCCATTAGTAGACATGACAGACAGACAGACAGACAGACAGACAGACAGACAGATAGATACACAGACAGATAGACTAATAGATAAATAGACAGACAAGTAAATACAAAAAACATTCTTAAGTTATTTTTCTCTCCCCTTCACCTTCCCTTTCTTTCCCTTATCTTCATCCTCGCCTCTTCCCACTCTCTTCTCTCCTCATCCTAACGTCGCCAATCTTATCTCCCGCATACAAACCAGCGTCAAGTTTTTGGAAAGTGTTAAGGTAGAGAGAATGTGTGAAAATTCAACCCAGTAAAAGTAAAATTGAAGTTAAATTAAGTTAAGTTTTGTTATGAAAAAATATGTATCTATGAAGAAGAAAAAATTATATTCAAAAGTCGTGTTTTAAGCAAAAGGAAAAGTATATTAGGTGTCGTTTTATAAAGGTGAGAAGAGGTTAGATCTTTTAGTTGGAGTTTATAAGGAATTGTATAAGGGTTTAGATCCTTTAGTTGTAGTTTATAGAGGATTATTTCAACTTTGGACTTTGTAAAGGAATAGATAAATAGTATTGTAGAAAAAAGTAAAAGAAACACGATATGCGTAAAAGGTTGGAATGTAAATAATGTAAATAAATGATGATAATACGTAAAAATATATAAATAAATGAAGCAAATAGCGATGTGATAAAAATACGATAAAGACAATAAATATATAATCAAAAAAATTAAATATAACAAAACAAGAATAAAAATAATAATAGTTTCGTGGAATATAATAATAATAATAATAATAAAGAAAATAAAAAAAAGTTCAACATTTAATAGTAGCAAAAGTAACAACAAGAAAACAGATAAAAATTCACTTTCCACACACACACACACACACACACACACACACACACACACACACACACACACACACACACACACACACACACACACACATAGCAGTATTGCCAACTCATCTTCCCCTTAAATACCTTACACTCTTATCTTCTCTGCAGGTAATTGAAGATATAAACACCTTGTCAGATTAGGTCATTAGGGAGCCGAGATACACCTTAGTTAATCCAATCCTTCACAGGTAAGCTAAGTGTATCAGGATTAGAGATTGGGGAAGGATTAGGATTAACAACGGATTAGTAAATATATTTCTGATGAGGTTAAAAAAAATATATTAATGATAGAATATGAAATAATAGTCATTTGTAATAATGGAAAATGGAATTAGAAAGGAAGAAGGAAAGATAATAGCAATATAAACATAAAGAGAATAGATGCGAATAAAATAAAGAGAGAGAGAGAGAGAGAGAGAGAGAGAGAGAGAGAGAGAGAGAGAGAGAGAGAGATAACGACCTAACAAGGCAAACCAGTGTAGTTACGACCTTCTTCCTGTCTCTCATAGGTCACTAGCCTCCCTCTGGGCCATGGGGGAGGAGGAGGAGGGGATAGGGGGGAGGGGGGAAGGTGAGAGGGGAAGGTGTAAGTGTGTGACAATTTTTCATCTCTCCCTCTCTCTTCTTCCTCCTCCTCTTCCTCCTCCTCCTCCTTTTATTGCATTCTCATCTTCTTCTGATTTTAATGCCTCAGGTTTCAAACTATTTGCTTTTACTACTTCCTCTTTCATCTTCTTTTCTTCTTCCTCTTCCTCTTCCTCTTCCTCCTCCTCTTTAATGTCATCCTAACTATCTTTCTCCTCCTCCTCCTCTTCCTCCTCCTCCTCCTCTTCTTCTTCTTCTTCTTTTTCTTCTTCCTCCTCCTCCTCCTTTCTCTTTTGTGTACTCTTATTCTACAGCATTACTATTCCTCCTCCTCTTCCTCCTTCTCCTCCTCCTCCTCCTCCTCCTCTTCGTCCTTCACCAGGTAGAAAGGGTCACCTGTCTCTGCATCTCCCTTTTTTTTTTTTTTTTTTTTTTTTTTTTTTTTTTTTTTTTTTTTTTTTCTTACGCAATTTGTCTCTTCTTTCTTCATCTAATTTTTCCATTGTGTTATTTGAATAGATTTTTGTTGTTGTTGTTGTTGTTGTTGTTTTTTCTTTTATTTATTTTGACGTATTTTATTTCTGTTCATATTTTCCTTTCAATCTTTTATTTTTTTGTTTAATATTTCATCTTTTATTACATTTAAATTCTTCCTTTTTTTCTTTTTATCTTTTTTCTAATCTTTATCTACATTTTTTTTTTTTTTATTATATCTATTAAGTGTTTTCTAGAGATTCCAATTCCATTTTATTCTCTTTTCGACATTTATAGAAAAAAATATATAAAAACACCAACTATATATCTAATCCTTATCAACATTTTTTTTTTCTATATTTCTTTAGTGTTTCTAGAGATTCCAATTCCATTTTATTCTCCTTTCGACATTTATAGAAAAGGAAACACCCACTTTTTTTTTTTTGAGCCAGTGAACACGAACCGAGTGAAACAGGTTCGAACGTCAGAAACAAAGCTAATAAACGTTTCATTCCACTCTGTTCGAAGCACCAACACGAGACGCTTCACTGAACCCACAACCCACAACCCACAACCTATAATTTACCTGTACAACACCTGCTAATTGACATCTTTATAACTTTGTAGAATTTGAACACAATTAGGAAAATACGATAATATGAAAAAAGTTGAAATATAATGATAATGATAATGATGATAATAATGATAATAATAATAATAGTAGTAGTAACATTTTTATAATCTGGTAACCTTAGAAAATAATTAATAGAAATGATAATAATGATAAAATTTAAACGTGATTGAGTAAATTGATTAAAAGTTTTGTTAAATTATATTAAATGAAGATAAA
>JAXIVD010003526.1:10000-35000 GCA_036785275.1 Cancer borealis
AGAGGAAGGATAAACATGAACACTAAACAGGATGAAGGATTGTAGGATGTTAGGAAAAGGATTTCTAGTTTTTTTTTTTTTTTTTTTTTTTTTTTTTTTAGTTAGGATTGTATAAATTTTGGTGTTTGTGTTTGTATAAGTTTTTTTTTTTTTTGTATAATCTTTTGTCTTGTCATTCTTAAAAAATATATATGGAAAGTCTATATATACAAATTTGTAAAAAAAAAAATGAATAGAAATGAAGGTAATTATTCAGAACACTAATTATCTAGACCCAATACGAAAAAAAAAAAGATAGAAGGGCAAGGTAGTTATGTCCTCCTATAATTAATACCTCGAAGGGATGGCGATGAAGTAAGAATGAAGATATATAATTACTTTAAATCATTAATTATTCTCTCTCCCTTATTCTCTCTCTACTACATTATCTAATCCCACATTCTCAACCTAACATTTCTCATTCAATCATCGTCTCTTTCCCATCTCATCCCACTCATTTCCTTTCCTCCCAGCATCTTTCTCCCGTTCTCAACCTCCTCCCGGTCTCACAGCCCCAGACTCCCTTTGCCAACCGTTTAGTGAGTCAGTTAGTTAGTCTGGACATCAGCCAATCGCCAGAGGATGTGCCAGTCTGAGTCAAGATGAAAGTTGTGGAGAGGCTAGACTCTGATAAGGTTCTACTGTTATGTTAGGTGCTATTGACTTCCCCTTACCTTGCCTTGCCTTGCCTTGTCTCCCCTTTGCCCTGCCCTGCCCTGACCCCCTCTCTCTCTGCCTCTGTATGTGTGAGAAATGTGAGGTGTTGTGGGAGGAAATACCAGAGTGAATTTTTAGGAAGTGGTCAGAGGCTTGGGTAGTGTAGTGGTGTGAATGAATGAGGTGATGAGAGAAAGGCAAGGCAAGGCAAGGCAAGGCAAGGCAAGGCAAGGCAAGGCAAGGCAAGGCAAGGCAAGGCAAGGCAAGGCAGGAGTGGAAAGTAAAAGTTTGTCTATGTGTGTGTGTGTGTGTGTGTGTGTGTGTATGTGTGTGTGTGTGTGTGTGTGTGTGTGTGTGTGTGTGTGTGTGTGTGTGATACATGAAGTACACACACACACACATACATACACACACACACACACACTCAAACCCACCTCTCAGGAATAATAACTTAACTCCAACACACACAAAAAAAACTATAAAAATCAAAACACACACACACACACAAACATAAAAATAAAACACCACCATAACAACAACAACAACAACAACAACAACAACAACAACAACGTAACTACCAACCTCCCACAGTACAGGAATGCTAACAACTCAATTTCACTCTCCTAAACCTAACTTACAACTGAACACAAAATAGTTACAACCAACCAGTCTTAAGATCACGAGGTGGATGCTGGTTTGTAACTCACTCTCTTTCCCTCTCTCTCTATATATAAAAAAGGAGATAGAGAGAGAAAGAGAGAGAGAATGAAGGAGACATACTCTCTCTCTCGCTCTAATAAGTCAAGCGAGACAGGTGAAGTAAACGATGCAGGTACGACAAGGTAAATAGATGATATAGAGAAGACAAGGAAGAGATAACCAGGTGAACGAGACAGGTGAGACGTTAGGTGAGGGGGAAAGGAGGCAGGTAAGCTAAGGAGAGGCAGGTAAAGGGGGGACAGGAGGTAGGGGAAGGTAAACGATGCAGGTGAAATACGTTAGAGGTATAAGATAGCATCAAGAGAGAGCAGTGATGTACCAGGTAGGAAGGCAGGTAAGGTGGGAGATTACAGGTGATTGAAGTCAGGTGTCCAGGCAAGGTAAGGTGACTGATGGTGAATGCAGGTCAAATGGGTCAATTAGTAGTGTGTAAAGGTAGTGTCCTTGGTAATTATAGGTATGATGAGGGTATTTAGGACTTATTATGATGTGTTTTTATAGTCTAACGTATTTTTTTTGTATAATTGTTTTTATTTTTTTGGTGCAGTTTTGTTTATAGAAAAAGAAAATGTGTGTGTATGTGTGTGTGTGTGTGTGTGTGTGTGTGTGTGTGTGTGTGTGTGTGTGTGTGTGTGTGTGTGTGTGTGTGTGTGTGTCCTTGCACCATCCGTTTCTTACTTTAAAACTGATCAATTTACGTTCAATTATTATTTCTTCACCTGCATCTCGTTAGCCTCAGGACATATTAAAACAAGTTTGATTAAGTCTAACCTCACCTAAGGCTAACTATTTTTTTTTTTTATATATACAAGGAGTTAATAATTCTCCCTTCACTCTTGCTGGGGGCTGAAGGGCAGGGAGGGGAGGTGGAGGGAAGGGGGAAAGGGGGGAATGGGGAGGAGGAAAGGGGTAAGGAGAAGGGGTCAATCAGTTAACACCTGCATCTAACCTGCCCCACACACACACACACAAACACACACACACAAACACACACACACACACACACACACACACACACACACACACACACACACACACACATATCATTATTAGAAGGTCGTTCGCATCGGTAAGAGACATCCCTTCACAGCCTTAATCAGTCTACCTAACCTGACCTTCCCTGACCTTACCTGGCGTTACCTGACCACCCGCTAAGATTCCTCTCACCTGTGCCACCCACCTCACCTGTCTACCTGTCTACTTGTCTACCCGTCTATCTCCTATCAACCTAACCTAACCTGTCTAATTTTTTTTTCATGGGTAAGGTTGGGTTAGGTTGTGAAGGTGTTTCAAAAATGATTTATAGCTTGAAGGTCAATTTGGTGACCTCTCCTAATGACCTGACGTGTGGTGATGGATATGTAGGTCATCTGTTTTGTTGTCCTATCACCTGTGACCTGACCTAACCCAACCTGACCTAAAATCATGATGTTTATTATTATTATTATTATTATTATTATTATTATTATTGTTATTTCTTTTATTTTCTCTTCAATTCAATAGTAAATATAAAAACAAACGAGAATTCTTGCTCAAAAACATGCAATCTATGTCTAATAAATAATACGAAACTAAAACATTGAATAAAAAAGAAATAAAGAAAAAAATATAGAAGATTTACAAAGGTGACTCACTATTCACAGTAATAAATAAATGTGCTTGTTATATCTACACTCTCTCTCTCTCTCTCTCTCTCTCTCTCTCTCTCTCTCTCTCTCTCTCTCTCTCTCTCTCTTTTCCCTCCCTTCCCTCCCCTCCCTTCCCTCCCCCTTCCCTTCCCTACCATCCTCCCTCCCTCCCTTCAGCTTGACAAGATGACAAAAACGGGGTAGGTTTTTTTTATTCTCTCTCTCTCTCTCTCTCTCTCTCTCTCTCTCTCTCTCTCTCTCTCTCTCTCTCTCTCTTATAAGAAAGTTGACTGTCAGAACCTACTTGCCCAACGGCTAGTGCCACGCCCTCTCCTGCGACAAGAGGTGACTTAGGGTGACTTAAAGGTGACTCAAGAAGTGACTTACAGGTGACTTAATGGGTGACTTAAAATTCCTAAGGATTTTAACGCAGCTGAGACGAACATTTTTTTATTTATTTGTGGCCCGAAAATATCAACGAAGATTTGGGGTCCAAATGTTTGTTGCCATCTTACTATGAAGCTATTAGTCGTACAAGGAAAATGCATATATGCAAAGTTGTTAAGCTTGATGAGTTCTATCTGATGGTATCATAGTTGTTCCATTTACTCCTATATTTTTGAAGAAATATTTATTTTTCTAAGTTTTTTGAAAAAATACAAAATTTCCATTTTCTCGTTTAATTATATTCCAATTTTACTTTACTAAAGCTCATAAGAAAGGGCTTCACTAGCTCTATATTTGCTAATATATAAGTTTTTTCCGTAAACCTCATAATTTTTGAGATATTTGAAAATATATTATTTTTGCCCAAAATTCCAAGGGGGTACCCTGCAAAATTTCATAAAAATTTCGACATTTTAGAATCAGTTCAAACTTGGTACATTAGTGTTTACATGCACACTGAACACGAATCTGGACTCAGTTTTTACATTACTTTAATTATAAACACGAATTCATCCAATGTGTTGACCTAAAACAAACCAAGAAAATAACCATTGTTTGCCCTAACTTGACGATGCTGCTTTGTACGCAATGGAAGAAGGAAAGTAACAACGATATGATGACAGAGAGAGGAAAGGGAGAAAAAATAGGAGAAAAAAAAATACTACAAAACCCTAAAACCATATAATTTCTTTTTCTTTCACAATATTTACCTTCACAAATGATGGTCCTTCGGCTGACAGCTTACCTGCGTTTACCTGTGTTACTCTAAGGGAGGTTAAAGGAGTCATTACCTGTTTAATGAGTGTCTCAGGTGACCCTTGTAACTATTGGGAGGGAAAGGAAGGGAAGGGAAGGGAAGGGAAGGGAAGGGAAGGTGAAGGGAAAAATGAAGGGAAGAAAAATAAAAAAACAAATAAAGAAAAACAAACAAACAAATAAACAAACAAACACACAGGTCATGCAATAAAGTTCTATCACACTTTGAGGAGGAGGAGGAGGAGGAGGAGGAAGAGGATGTGAGGGAAAGGAAAGGGAGGAATTGAGAGAGAGAGAGAGAGAGAGAGAGAGAGAGAGAGAGAGAGAGAGAGAGAGAGAGAGAGAGAGAGAGAGAGAGAGAGAGAGAGAGAGAGAGAGAGAGAGAGAGAATGCTTCGTCTTTTCAGCCTTTCATTGCATAACCCATAATGTAAACGTCCCTTCCTTTCCCTTCCCTTCTCTTCCATTTCTATTTATCTCTTTTCTTCCTTCCTCCTTTCATTTATTAATATTTCCATCCTTCTCCTTGTCTTCCTATCCGTCTGTCTGTCTGTCTGTCTGTCTATCTGTCTGTCTGATGAACGATAATTTCCTCGTATTTTGGTTTCATTTTCATCTATAAATCATACAATTATACATTTTTCAAACACACTAAGTTATGAATAATAATAATTTAAAAAAAAAACGATTATTTCATCTTTAAACATCACATTAAAAAAAATTTAATCAAACCATCAATTTCACTAAAAAAAAAACTTAATTTATCCACACACCCAAACACACCAGGTAACCCTAAAACCAAACACCTTAATTAACACACCTGTACGTAGAAGCACCTTAACAATCACCTGTAGTCTACCTGTAATCACTAAGGTGGCTGGGAGGACAGGTAGGTACAGTTAAGCACCACCCTTGCTAGTTAACTGAGGTGTGTCGCTTGAGAGGTCAGAGAATTTGATACGTTAAAAAAAATGGTGATGCTTGCCAAGATGTCTGACAATCTTATTACACCTTTACCAGCCTCAGGGAAGGGGAAGGGGAGGGGACGGAGAAGGGGAGGAGGAAGGGGAAGAAGGGGGAAGAGGTAAGGGGGTGAATCCTATCCCCCTTCCTCTCCCTCCTTCATCCTCCCTTTCCCTCCTCTGCCTTATAAAAGTTTAGAAATATGTGGTTTATATTAAATCGTTTATGTCTTGATGCATTTTAATTTTTATATGTTGCTGTTGGGTGTTGATTTTGTGATTAATTTTTTTCTCTCTCTCTTCCCCAGGTGAGTTTGAGTGGGCCAGACGCATCCAGGTGTGTGTGTGTGTGTGTGTGTGTGTGTGTGTGTGTGTGTGTGTGTGTGTGTGTGTGTGTGTGTGTGTGTGTGTGTGTGTGATTACAGGTAAATGTGAGGTGACCTTCCTCTCAGGTAAATATTCATGTATGTAATTGGTTATAACTAAGAGGAATTATGGAAGAAAATTGAAATGTGTGAGTAATATAGAAAATATGTATATAATATCACACTACCTGGTTTATACACACAGGTAATAGTATATATATAAGTAAGATAGTCAGAAATATCATTATACAGGTAAATTAACACTTGTATTTCACCTTACGATCGTTAATTAATATATACCCATTAATTATATTGTAAGTCTCCCTTGACATAGAAGTGAAAAGATACACAAAAGACAATACAGTAGTGGTAAATAAATCAATGGTTTCTTATTCAAAGGTAAAAGGTGTATAATTACGACACACACACACACACACACACACACACACACACACACACACACACACACACACACACACACACACACACACACACACACACAGGTAACTCCCAAAATCATTAATTAATTACCTGGCGATGAAATAAGGTAATTAGTATGCATATTTTTTTAGTTTTTTTTATATTATTTTTTATTTTTATTTACGTTCCTCTATGATCGTTTGGGTTTTAGTGTCAAGGCTGAAGGAGGAGAAATTAATTTAAAAAAACAACTTTTCTTTCTATTGCATATCTTGGCACACCTGTCTGGCAATATTACCTTAGCAATGACCCCTATCATTACCTACTCTCTCTCTCTCTCTCTCTCTCTCTCTCTCTCTCTCTCTCTCTCTCTCTCTCTCTCTCTCTCTCTGATAAGATTCCACACTACGAATTCCTTTATAAATATTAACTTTAAAAGGAAAAAAGTAACGTTATAGAATTCCTTTACAATTAATTTATATTTAACGTCAATAGGACTCAGTGACAGCAGTTAATCCTTCAGTTCCTTCCTCGTTTATCAGGAATAACCGGACCATTGATAACGTATCCGGCCTAAGACAGAGACACAACCGGACGCCACCGGATCATATTTCAAAGCGATTGTGAATGAGCATAAAAAAGGGAAGATAAAACGAGACTGGATGAAAAGTGAATGGATATGTGTGTGTGTGTGTGTGTGTGTGTGTGTGTGTGTGTGTGTGTGTGTGTGTGTGTGTGTGTGTGTGTGTGTGTGTGTGTGTTATTAATTCACTTAGTCTCCCTATAAAAAAAAAAACTATTATTTCCCTAATCTCTTCCTTTCCCTTTCACTTTTTTTATTTCCCTTCTTCCTAAATCCAATCCTTCTTTCCCATCCTTCAAAAAAAATCCATCCTTTCCTCCTTAGAACCATCCTTCACACCTCTCAGGATTCCTTCCCTACCTTGCATACCTTTCGTGCAGGTAATTGTGTCTTGGGAGATGATTACAGGTAGTCACTCCTTACCTGTCTCATGTAGTGGTAGTAGTGGTGATAGTAGTGGTGGTGGTGGTGGTAGAGGAGTGTGGTTGTGGGTGTGGTTGAGTTTGTATGTATGTCTTGTGTATGCAAATGAAAGAAAGGTATTGCAGTAGGATGGAATGATGCAATTTTTGGGGGCTGACGTGTGTGTATGTGTGTGTGTGTGTGTGTGTGTGTGTGTGTGTGTGTGTGTGTGTGTGTGTGTGTGTATCTGTACACACACACACACACACACACACACACACACACACACACACACACACACACACACACACACACACACATATTTGCCAATCATCTCAAGCCTCACAACAAGTACAGAAGATGAACACAATCTCACTCCAATCAGGAAGCTAGTCTCCCCTCACCTCCCTTCCCCCCCTAGACACCCCTGCCCCCCTCCTCCCCTGACCTCTCTCCATAAAAGGTCAGGCTGATGCTACATTCGGTCAAACAAGCAAATTATACAAAATTATACTGTGATCCCTGATAATGTACAGGTTTCTGCCAAGTGCAATTAAGGATCAAGCTAATTACAGGTGCGTGTTAGGTTTAGATGATCATTAGGGAGACAGACAGGTGAATGTTCCCCCACAGGTGTTTGGGAGTCATTAAAAGCAACAGGTGTAGTTTAGGTTTTAAAATCTCGTTTCTTTCTCTCTCTTTCTTTCTCTTTTGGTGATTGTCATAAGATTGATTTTATGTTTATTTTCGTTGTGTAAAAGTGTATTTTCTTGTCTATTTGTGTATTTGAGTGTTAGTGTAAAGTAGTTATTTTATGTAGTACTTTTTTTACACACACACACACACACACACACACACACAAACACACACACACAAACACACACACAGACACACACAAACACACACACACGAGAAGAAAAACAAAAACAAATATTACACCACTACCACATTCCACACAGTACAAACACAAACACACACACACACACACAAATCACCACCACCACACCTCACCACAGACACGCAATCACCACACACGTCACCACAAAGGACATACAAGCGTGCCACCACCACCACCACCAGGAGTCACCTTTGTATTGTACTGAGTGAGGTCGATCTTATCAGTGCAAAACCGTAACTTAACCTTGCATCCAGGTGTTGAGACAGGTGTGGTGAATTGGGGTTCCTCAGGTATACTTAGGTGTTGACAAGTGATTGAGGATGAGGGTGGATGAGGGTGGATGAGGTGGGATGAGGGTGGATGAGGGGTGGATGAGGGGTGGATGAGGGGTGGATGAGGGTGGATGAAGGAAAGTATAGGAGTTATGAGTTGATTGTAACTATTCTCTCTCTCTCTCTCTCTCTCTCTCTCTCTCTCTCTCTCTCTCTCTCTCTCTCTCTCTCTCTCTCTCTCTCTCTCTCTCTCTCTCTTTTTTCTCTCTTATTCTTTTTTTTTTTATCTGTCTAATATTCAAAACATGTGTGCCAATTTGTGTGTGTGTGTGTGTGTGTGTGTGTGTGTGTGTGTGTGTGTGTGTGTGTGTGTGTGTGTGTGTGTGTGTGTGTGTGTGTGTTCATTCTTGGAGGCTTGCATAAAAAAAAAAAAACACACACTTAGCTGTGACCTCAGTGAAAGTGACCAAAGATGGAGTGTGTGTGTGTGTGTGTGTGTGTGTGTGTGTGTGTGTGTGTGTGTGTGTGTGTGTGTGTGTGTGTGTGTGTGTGTGTGTTCTAAATAATTCCTTGACAGTACTAGAAGGAATGAGAAGGAGAGGAGACAAACAAAAAAAAATAGATAAAAAATATGATAGTAGTGGGATGACATCATGTTATGTTACAAATTATTACTTTACGATACAAGAAATATAAACAAAAAGATGACATATAAAAAGAGACAACGCACGTGGCTCACTAACTAACCACAAATTACCAAAAAAACACCATCTTGATATAACATAAAAACACGCCTTACAGACCACCCTCCTCCTCCTCCTCTTCCTCCTCCTTCAGTACCGTCTATAGGAAAGGTTAGATGCAGTGTTTCAAAAGCACCTCAACACCCCCTAACCTCACACCCTTGCAAATTATAGCCTTGCATTCACTACTCTCTTTAATGAGGCTAGTTATGAGAGGAGACCCTTACTGGTTTGTAAAGTAGACCTCTTCCTCTTCCACTACTACTACTACTCCTCCTTTCTCTTCCTCATCCACTTCCTCCTCTTACTATTTCTATGTTTCCTTATATGATCTGGCTTTTTTTTTATATCTCATACATTATAAAAGCAGAACAGAAACTTAGGTATGTATATGAGAGAGAGAAAGGTAAAAAACACCTCTGTAATCTACCTGTAATATAATCTAGGGTACAACAATGACCTAATTTCTGTATCATTTCCTTATCTATCTGTTTATCTATTCAACATACATGCCAGAGGATCAGATAGGAAGGGAAACCAAGCCTATATAAACACGACTCTTATATATTGCCATCCACCTTTAGCTGTAGGGTAAGATAGAGCTCCCAGGTGAGTGAGTGACTGCTACCTGCTTTCAAACCGGCCTTGTGATTGGACGTCCAGCATCCAATCAAAACAAGGTGATGAGTATTGTATATTGGTGAGTTAACGTGATTAGAACACCTGCCAGATTCGATTAGCAGCCATGTCTCACCTGGGCACTCGTAATATCAAGGAGGAGAGGAGGAGAGGAGGAGGAGGAGAGGAGGAGGAACAAGAGAATAAGAGAAGCTTTATTACTTCTTTATATGTGTTGAATGAGGAAGAAGCAGAGGAGGAGGCGGAGGAGGAGGAGGAGGAGGTTTATGTATTATAACTAGAAGCCAAAAGAACAGGTATCGCGATAGAGGTCAGTAGACTGTGAGAGAGAGAAAGAGAAAGAGAAAGAGAAAGAGAGAGAGAGAGAGAGAGAGAGAGAGAGAGAGAGAGAGAGAGAGAGAGAGAGAGAGAGAGAGATGAAAGAGAGAGATACAGAGACATCAAGACAAATCCACACACACACACACACACACACACACACACACACACACACACACACACACACACACACAAACACCTGGTTTATGTGTCAGTGTGAAAGGTGTAAGTGTTAATACTTGTTTTTATTTGTCTATCATTTCCTTGTTACTCTATGACGTTTTATTGAACATGTAGGCTAAGATAAAACACAATAAATAATAATAATAATAATAATAATAATAATAATAATAATAATGATAAGAGGAAGGAAGGAGAGATAGATACACACACACATACATACATACATACATATATACATTCATACATACATCAAGCTGTCACACACACACATTCTTTCCACACATTATATAAACGTTTATCACCAAGCAGAGTCATGATAGAATATTTATAGGATAGTGATCAAGACGCTAGTGTATTATATATCTCTTTCTTTCTCTTTCTCTTTCTCTTTACATCGATCTATTTATCTATCTATCTCAAGAAATATTATGATAAAGAATGAACTGAACTGAATTGAAAAAGATATATGCACAGATACATACATACATACATACATACATACATACATACATACATACATACATACATACATACATACACACGCACAAAAAAAAATTGAATAAAATAAAATGAAATAACTGAAGAGAATTGAATTGAAAAAATACACACACACACATACACACACACACACACACACACACACACACACACACACACACACACACACACACACACACACACACACACACACACACACACACACACACACACACCCACACCCACACCCACACCCACACACACACACTTTTAAGAAGCTAAACTGAACTAAACTGAACGGAATTTATACACAAAATACAATTAAAAAAATAAATAAATAAAAATAACTAATCTGAATTGGAAAAAAACACTATACAAAAAATAAACAAATAAATAAACACAAAATAAACCATAAAAAAAACCTTAACTAAACCCAATTTCCATTTTCTCTCCCTGGCGTCGGGTCGGTCAGGTGGCATCGGGTCAGCTCTCACTCGGGTATGAGAACGAGGTGGTGCCCGCTATGCCCGCTATGCCCACCATCACCAGCCTGGACGTACAGTGTGAGAAGGAAGGCATGACTGTCAATGTCCAGTTCAATGTGCCTTTCAATGGGGTCATCTTCAGCAAAGGTCATTTCTCTAACCCTGATTGTCGGTAAGTAAATGTTTGGTTTTTATTATTATTGTTTGTGTTTTTTTCTCTCTCTCTTTTTTTTTCACTTCTACTGTTTGATGGTAAGGTTTTTTTCCGTTCTGTTTTTATCTTTCTTTTCTTTTCTTTACTTTTTATTTTTTTGTTTGCTGTGTTTTCTTGTCCTTTGTAAATTGTAAAGTTTTAATCTATCTGTATTTATTTTTCTTGTTTCTGTTCTGGTTCTAAAATCCTTCCTTTCTCTCTTTCTTTCTGTTTTTCTTGATCTATTTTCTATGTTTTTCTTCTATTATTTTGTTTTATCTGTTAAATATTTCTTTCTTCCTTCATTCCTTCTCCTTTTCTTCTCTCTTCATTCTTTTCTTCCCTAAATCTTTTCTTTCTTCTTTAATCCTGGTACTCAAACCTCTTTTCTTTCCTTCTCTCTTTTCTTTATCCTTACCAAAAAACTTCTTTCTTCCCCCTCTCCCTCCCTCTTCCCTTTAAAAACTATTAAACTAGTCTAAGTATTGTTGCCTAAATATTATAAAGCTTAACTTAAAAACAGTATTTAGAATTACAATTAAACACTAATTTCTATAAAATAAATATATACACCAATATGTTAAATTAAACAAATAATATATAAAAAAAATATTAAAAGTATCATTAAAAACTTCATAAAAAATAAACTTTCCATAACTTGAATAAATAAATAAATAAATTAGCTTTAACGTTATCTTAGCAAGTAAGTTTTAAACAGGTAAATCTAATTAACGATAACCTTAGACAGGTAAATTTATCCTCATGTGATCTTCCTTTCCCTGTATTTGTGATTTTTCCTTCTGGACCAACTTCCCGAGGGCCGGCACACCTTACCTTTACACCTGTTCATTAATAAGACACCTGACACCCACCCGGCCTCAGTGCCAGCCCCAGACAGTGCCGGTGCCTCACCCTGTCCTTTCCTTCCCCTCTATATTGATTCCCATTACACTTTACATAACACAAGTTTATATACATAACTAACAGTGTATTATAGTTGTATGTACATGGCTTGTATTCCTTCCTTCAGTGTCGAGATGATGTTGAAATCTTGCATCATCTTCCTTTATATATATATTTTTTTATCTATTTTTCTTCCTCTCTCGGTGTGGTGTGTATATATGAGTGTGTTGTGAATAGATGTGTATAAATGGTGATTGTTTTTTTTGTTTTTATAATATTTAAGCTTCCCTGTTATGTAGTTTTAAGTAAGCTTAAGTAGTGTTAATTAATTACTACTAACTAACATGACTCACGACTCACGACTCATGACTCAAAAACCAAAAATGACTCAAAAAAATAATCTCTGACGATACACAAAATAAACCGGAATTTAACCTTTGGAGAAAATAATAACCTAATCCTAATTAAACGTCATGCCTGATTTGTATTTAAAAAGTTAATTACTACACCTTCGATCACCCTAATTATACCTTAACCTGGACGGACAAAGGTGACGTTACAAGACCAGTGTGACGTGTGACGGAACGCTCACTAGCCCGTCACACCCTAAGGTTACGGCCACACTAACAGCCTGAGTGTTACGGAGGCTGTCTTAGTTATAATTACTTCATGCATCTGTGTCTGGCTAATTGATTAAGTTGATTAAGTTAATTTTGCATGCTTGTTTTGGTTTAAAGTTAATTAATTGAGTTAATTTACATATTTGTTTGATTTTGAGTAAAGAGTCAAGTGGAGGTTTTTTTGTTTATATTTGTGTTCAGTCGATGATTCAAAACGATATGATTTTTTTAAATTTAATTATTTGGGTTTAAAAATGTAAAAAAATCTTAGTCTTTCCTGAAATGTTGAAAACGAGTATTTATCTATAGAATAAATATTACTTGTATCTCATCTGATAAGCAATAAAACTAAAAATACAATGAATCGATGATTAAAATTAAATTAAATCAGAGAAACATTACGAAGAAAACGTATCGAGGCGCTGAGAGTGAGTGGTGTTGGTGGTGGTAGTGGTGGTGGTAGTGGTGGTGGTGGTGGTAATAGCGGTGGTGGTGGTGGTTCTAACACTGTATAGTAGTAGTAGTTGTAGTAATATTAATATAGTAATAAGTTGTAATGGTGGTGGTAATGGTAATGGTAATGGTGGTGGTAATGTTGGTGGTAATGTTGGTGGTAATGGTGGTAATGGTGGTGGTGATGCATGTTTCACCTCCAACTTACAATAACATTCTGACCTCAAGATGGAAGTTTCAAAAGTCCTAAACAGATAAACAGATAAATCTTCTTTTAAAATCCCTTATTGTCATAATGTGAGGATTAAAAAAATAATTGATAAATCGTTTTTTTTTATTTCTTATTGTCATTATAATATAAATCCTCTTTGAAATCACTTAATTAATATGATGTAAAGACTAAATTAATTATCAATAAATCCTCTTACAATTAATTTACTATCAATATAAAATGAGAATCAGAAAAAAACAGATTATAAGACAAGTTTTTGAATAATAAGAAATACATAAAATACAGAATCAATTATATATAAATAAAATTAATGACTAAACGAATATTACAAATGATCTGTTGGACCATTCAACCTTCCATCTTCCTCACCTCTTAGAAGGCAACTGGTGACAGCATATAGACTAAATCCCCGAGTTACGATTATCACAGTCTCAGAAATACCTGACTTACGAACACCTGACAACAATGTATTATAATATCTGGATATATAAACAAAAAATATCCTTATACTAAAATACATGTTCCTGGCACCAATATATCAAAATTATCCTGACTTGTGGCATTTGATAACTTGGATTATTACACATTAGTTATTCATTTGTTACCTGTTTATTTATCCATTCTTACACCTGAGGATCTATACACCTGGATTAATTATGATCCAGGTAGTAGATGAGCCCAGGTGTATTAATAGCTAATTAGACAGGTAATATACTGAGAACCTAAGTGTGTATATATCCAAGTTTTCTATACCAGCATAAGGGAAAGTTACCTGATTACCTGAATACCTAATTATCCTAGTATGTTATTTGCATACCTGGATATCAAAGTGTTCAGGTAATTAGGGACTTAGAGGTAGCTAATGATGCAGGTATGTGGTTAATTAATGTCCACATACCTGGTGATTTAGCTATGTTGATATTAGGTGAACCAAATTCGTCCTCCTTCCACTCCTCCATGACAAAAAATTATCTGACTCAACCTAAAGAGACGGAATGCACTAAATAAATCCTAATCGACAATAATTTTTAACTTGCAAAAAAACTAAACTAAAAAATTTATCTCAATTACTTTATAACTTAAGATTACATTAATTAAGAATTCCTTTTTGAAAAGTTTTTGAATTGGTTAATGATTATAACACCAAATGGTTAAGTAATATGATGATAAATGAAGTGTTTGTTAAGTATCTTGTCTTAACACCACATCAAGTTTTTAAAAATATAATAACGTAAAGTATAATTCGGTAAAGTTAAAGTTCAATTATCACTTTATCGAGAGACTGTTGGGAAAAAATGGAGAGGAGGAGTGAGGAAAAAGTATATATTATCCTAACCTTCTCCTCTGCTTTTGTAGTGTTGGACTAAAAGGTATTAATTCTCTTCAGCCATTTGAGCAAGTAACCCTGAGAGACTGTAAAGCCGTATAAAGCTGTAAATTAGACCATTGTAAACTCTGTAGAACACTAAGCTTTTGTGTAAACCTATCTTAACTATTCTTTTTTAAATATCTACCCCTCGTGTCTATAAACTATAATAATAATAATCATAATAATAATAATATATATATCTATATATATATATTTTTTTTCTATATATAAACGCCTCTATTTCAAACTCTACACAGATGATGCAAAAGAGTCAAGGCTGAGACTCCCAATACTATATTTATTTATACATGAAGATTCTTGTCTGGAACATGAATCTGACGAGACAAAAAGAGTCTCTCAATGTTACTTGGTCGATATCCCATTTTATTTGCGAATGTGCCATGTATGAGTGAATGATGTTGTGATGTTGTGATGTTGTGTGGATGGATGTTGCGTATACACAGGTTATTGAGAGAGATTTGTCCTTCTTGTCTGTCCATGAGAAACAGCACTTTACATTTCTGTCCATGAAGACTCAACGATTTATTCATTTTTTTATTTAGTTCTCACATTAACACGAGGTATACATGGAAGTGGAAATTCTCTTCTTGTCTGTCTACAATACTCCAGCGACGCTTTAGTCCATTCTTCTGTTTCCTGTCACAGTTATAATATTTCCTGCATCCAGTCACGTCCCCGATTCTTATCCCTCTATCCTTTCCGTGTCTTCTTGTGGTCCTTTCCCTCAACCTTCTTGACATGACACGACCTGATACGCATCAGGTACGTGGCCGCCGGATCGGATCGCTCAAGTTTCACTCTAAGAATACCGAGTGACCGGTGTGGGTCTTCCATGTCGGAGTACGCCAGCGGAAGGGGCCAGAGCACCCGTATGACCAACACCATCATTGTCCAGAACGACGCTGCCATCCAGGAGGTGTGGGACGAGGCAAGAACCATTAAGTGTGACTGGGTGGATAATTACATCAAGACTGTCTCGTTCAATCCCTTCTCTGTTGGGATGCTTGATGCCCAGGAGGTGGTTTTTGAAGGTGACCAACCTATTGAGTGCTGGATGGACCTGCTGCAAGGTTCCTGGCCTGACGTACGCGACATTGACTCTGTGGTAAAGATCGGAGACCCTCTTTCCCTCTTGGTGTACGCTCGGGACAATAATGGCATGTATGACGTAAGCATCAAGGACTGCTTTGCGTACGGCAGACCCGACTTTGACAACATCGACACACCGCGCATCCAGCTGACGGACGAACAGGGCTGTGTACTCAAAGACAAACTAATCAGCCAATTTTACTCTTCCAGGGAAAAGGATGACCGTGGGGAGGTTATCGTTACGTATGCCTTAGTTCACGCCTTCAAGTTCCCTGACCTCATGGATGTCTATATGTCATGTAACGTTGAGATTTGCAAAGGAGAATGTGATAACAAATGCGGGTCGTCTGAACACACCTCACTCGCGCCTCCAATAGTCACCACCAAAGGTCCAATCCGTAGGGGCAGCACACTTTACGGCGAGCCAGTTTACACTACAGCACCTGCTTGTTTCCCAGGCTCCACCGACCCTAACTGCCCTCAGCCCATCCCTGAAACCACCACCCCTACCGTCCCCACAACAACACAACCTAAATGCTACCCAGGATCGAGTGACCCTGAATGCCGGGTAAATGAGCCTGAGCAGAGCCGTCCATCTACCTTCGTGTGTGTGGAGGGCAGCCAAGACCCAAGGTGCCAACAGCCTACAACTCCCTATACAACAAGACTAACATTCGCCCCAACAGTTCCCTCGTTCAGTTGCACACCAGGCTCAAAGGACCCTCGATGCCCCCCAACCACAACCTCTGCCCCTAAGTGCTACCCCGGGTCAAAGGATCCTAGATGTCCTAAGCCCTCTACAACCCCTGCCCCTAGGTGTTATCCTGGATCTAAGGACCCTAGATGTCCTAAGCCCTCTACAACCCCTGCCCCTAGGTGTTATCCTGGATCTAAGGACCCTAGATGTCCTAAGCCCTCTACAACCCCTGCCCCTAGGTGTTATCCTGGATCTAAGGACCCTAGATGTCCTAAGCCCTCTACAACCCCTGCCCCTCTTTGCTACAAGGGCTCCCCAGATCCCCGCTGCCCCAGACCCGTACCTACACTAGCACCCACCGTCATTAGCACTCGCAAGCCCACCCCGCGCCCCACTCGCAAGCCCACCCCTCGCCCCACTCGTAAACCCACCACCCCAAAACCAACCACTACTCCAAAACCAACCACCACTGAGGGACCTAAAGATTATCCAAAAGGTTCAATTCTTTTCCCAGCTACCATTACCACCACCCGCCCCACCACCCCACGCACCTATCGCCCCTCAACCACACGAGCCCCTAAACCTTCCCTGAAACCCACGACAAAGCGGCCAAACCGAGGCAAGCAGCTTGACCCCTCCCCAAACCAACCTAAACCCGAGCCCAGTGGTAAGGAATGGGAGGGTGAAGCTCGTTATCACGCCTTCCATAGTTACCATTACCAGCGAGGTGATGGCAGGAGGAGTCGTGTTTTCGGGGCTCGTACTCAGAGAAACAGAGACAACCGTTCAAAGTCCCGTAGGTCCAGATCAGCTGATATCTTGGTGGAGAAAATCCCAATTCGTCTGACAAGTGGTATGTCTGTTTTAGCTGTTGGTGAGGCGCTCCCAGTGTCCCTCCCGAAGGCTGAGGCGCAGACTTCTATTAATCCTCTTTACGATGATCCTCTCGGGTCTGTCTGTTTCCCAATGACGATCTTCGCTGCTGGGATGCTGACCATTCTCTTCCTCCTCCTTATCTCTTCCACTACCGCTCTGGTGCTTTATATTCGTAAGAAAGAGTCACATAAAGACGACAAGGACCTGTATGGCTATTAAGTTCTCTCTTCTCTCTTCTCTCTCTCTCTCTCTCTCTTGTCGCTCATCACGTAGCCATTATCGTTGACATAATTAATTAATGCTTGGCTTTCGTAACCTTTCCCCGTGACTACGATACACTACCATTAGTTCCGTTGTGTTTCGTGTCATTACCTTCACTTCCAAGCATTATCGCAAGTCTGTATCGTAGAGTTTGACTAGTCCGAGTCTTCGAGTATGATAATGGTGCGAGCGCTGCTACGAATTAGTTGAATTAGACTCATTATTTCTTTACCGTCACTTGTCTTGCCCTGTTGACGCTTAGCACATACGTAATTTAGGTTGTATTTCGGTTGATGATGCCCTGGTGGTAATGAATCTGTTTAGGAAATGGAGTGCAAAGGTTAAGGTTGCCTCTTCTCTTTCGTTTCATTTCATTCGTTTGTTTCTGCAACGTTATGATATACAAAGAAACACTAAGAGATGACTTATATATATACATAATTTTTTTGTTATCACATTCTTCTATTGCTGTCCGTGTGTTGCTTTTCATTTTTTTATCGTTTCCTGACTTTTCGTTTATTGGTAGTTTTACATATACTCATGTTATTTTTAAGAGTACGCATCGACACTTCCTCTCCCCACGTGTCATTCACCTGGAGAGAACCGTGAGTCAAGGGTCATTTCTCTTGGACTCATTTTTAGGACTGACTATTACGTGACATGCAATCGACGACATTCTTCCGATACTATCCTTTCCGTCTTGGGCCTAAGTTGGTTTAAGGTAAGTCTCAGTGACATCAGGTTAATCCTCTTTCAATGTGAGATAAAATATAGATCCTGCAAACCTTAAAACACAAGAGAGACAACTCCAACCTTAGACTAGAGAAAAGGGTCACGCGCGCTCATGGTGTTTCCTCGCTCAGTTACGTCAACGCAAACTCTCGGCGAAGTTCGTACACCTTCGTCGTCCCCATGATTGGCTGCGGCACGAGGAACTTCGACAACGAGATCGACGGCACTTCAGGTTTCGAGAACTTGATAATGATACAGAATGAAGAGTTCGTACAAGAGATCTGGGACATGGCCCGGAAGCTGACGTGTGACTGGACCAACCGCATGGAAAAACTGATCACCTTCCAGCCCTTTGCAGTGGACATGTTGCAGGCGAAGGAAGTCCGTTACTCTGGCGATGACCTTATGTGCTGGATGGATATAAAGGTCGGTAAGGGACCCTTTAGTGACCCCATCGACGGTATAGTGAAGATTGGTGAGGAGTTGACCATCGTGGTATACTCTAAGGATGGTGGGATGGACTACGATATGCTGGTGAAGAACTGCTTTGCCTACGACTCCAAGGACATTGAGGATAAAAGGACAACTCGCATCCAGCTCAGTGATGATAAAGGATGCCTCATGAAACCCAAGTTGATGGATTATTTCTACCGAACGAGAGACACTGGATCAACAGGAGCAGATCTCATAGCCTACGCGTCTCTTCAAGCCTTCAAATTCCCTGACAAGATGGATTTCTATCTGACGTGCGAGGTTGAGCTCTGCAAGGGTGGCTGTACTGATGTGTGCCAAAACCCTAAATACCCTACTAATGTAATCAACGTCTTCGTCACTACCACCACCACCACCACCACCACACGTCGACCTCCTGTAAACCCCTGCATCACAAATCCTGGATCTCCTCAGTGTTGTGGAAGGACTCCTCGACATCCTAGCTGCACCACCATTACTACACCAAGGCCAGATCCTTGTGTCACCAATCCAGGATCATTCCAGTGTTGTTCCAGGAATCCTACACATCCTAGATGCACCACCACCACTACCACAACAACCACACCAAGGCCGGATCCTTGTGTCACCAATCCAGGATCCTTCCAGTGCTGTTCAAGGAATCCTTCACATCCTAGATGCACCACCACCACTACCACCACCACCACACCAAGGCCGGATCCTTGTGTCACCAATCCAGGATCCTTCCAGTGCTGTTCAAGGAATCCTTCACATCCTAGATGCACCACCACCACCACCAGCACCACCACACGCAGGCCAGATCCTTGTGTCACCAATCCAGGATCCTTCCGATGCTGTTCAAGGAATCCTTCACATCCTAGATGCACCACCACAACCACCACACCAAGACCAGATCCTTGTGTCACCAATCCAGGATCCTTCCAGTGCTGTTCCAGGAATCCTTCACATCCTAGATGCACCACCACCACTACACCAAGACCAGATCCTTGTGTTACCAATCCAGGATCCTTCCAGTGCTGTTCCAGAAATCCTTCACATCCTAGATGCACCACCACAACCACCACACCAAGACCAGATCCTTGTGTCACCAATCCAGGATCCTTCCAGTGCTGTTCCAGGAATCCTTCACATCCTAGATGCACCACCACAACCACCACACCAAGACCAGATCCTTGTGTCACCAATCCAGGATCCTTCCAGTGCTGTTCTAGGAATCCTTCACATCCTAGATGTACCACCACCACCACACTAAGACCAGATCCTTGTGTCACCAATCCAGGATCCTTCCAGTGCTGTTCCACGAATCCTTCACATCCTAGATGCACCACCACCACCACCACACCAAGACCAGATCCTTGTGTTACCAATCCAGGATCCTTCCAATGCTGTTCCAGGAATCCTTCACATCCTAGATGCACCACCACCACCACACCAAGACCAGATCCTTGTGTTACCAATCCAGGATCCTTCCAATGCTGTTCCAGGAATCCTTCACATCCTAGATGCACCACCACCACCACACCAAGACCAGATCCTTGTGTTACCAATCCAGGATCCTTCCAGTGCTGTTCCAGGAATCCTTCACATCCTAGATGCACCACCACCACTACACCAAGACCAGATCCTTGTGTCACCAATCCAGGATCCTTCCAATGCTGTTCCAGGAATCCTTCACATCCTAGATGCACCACCACAACCACCACACCAAGACCAGATCCTTGTGTCACCAATCCAGGATCCTTCCAATGCTGTTCAAGGAATCCTTCACATCCTAGATGCACCACCACAACCACCACACCAAGACCAGATCCTTGTGTTACCAATCCAGGATCCTTCCAATGCTGTTCAAGGAATCCTTCACATCCTAGATGCACCACCACAACCACCACACCAAGACCAGATCCTTGTGTTACCAATCCAGGATCCTTCCAATGCTGTTCAAGGAATCCTTCACATCCTAGATGCACCACCACAACCACCACACCAAGACCAGATCCTTGTGTCACCAATCCAGGATCCTTCCAATGCTGTTCAAGGAATCCTTCACATCCTAGATGCACCACCACAACCACCACACCAAGACCAGATCCTTGTGTTACCAATCCAGGATCCTTCCAATGCTGTTCCAGGAATCCTTCACATCCTAGATGCACCACCACCACCACACCAAGACCAGATCCTTGTGTTACCAATCCAGGATCCTTCCAATGCTGTTCAAGGAATCCTTCACATCCTAGATGCACCACCACAACCACCACACCAAGACCAGATCCTTGTGTCACCAATCCAGGATCCTTCCAGTGCTGTTCTAGGAATCCTTCACATCCTAGATGCACCACCACCACCACACCAAGACCAGATCCTTGTGTCACCAATCCAGGATCCTTCCAGTGCTGTTCTAGGAATCCTTCACATCCTAGATGCACCACCACCACCACCACCACCACCACCACACCAAGACCAGATCCTTGTGTCACCAATCCAGGATCCTTCAAGTGCTGTTCCAGGAATCCTTCACATCCTAGATGCACCACCACCACTACACCAAGACCAGATCCTTGTGTCACCAATCCAGGATCCTTCCAATGCTGTTCAAGGAATCCTTCACATCCTAGATGCACCACCACCACCACCACACCAAGACCAGATCCTTGTGTCACCAATCCAGGATCCTTCCAGTGCTGTTCCAGGAATCCTTCACATCCTAGATGTACCACCACCACCACACCAAGGCCGGATCCTTGTGTCACCAATCCAGGATCCTTCCAGTGCTGTTCCAGGAATCCTTCACATCCTAGATGCACCACCACCACCACCACCACCACCACCACCACACCAAGACCAGATCCTTGTGTCACCAATCCAGGATCCTTCCAGTGCTGTTCCAGGAATCCTTCACATCCTAGATGCACCACAACCACCACACCAAGACCAGATCCTTGTGTTACCAATCCAGGATCCTTCCAGTGCTGTTCCAAGAATCCTTCACATCCTAGATGCACCACCACCACCACCACACCAAGACCAGATCCTTGTGTCACCAATCCAGGATCCTTCCAGTGCTGTTCCAGGAATCCTTCACATCCTAGATGCACCACCACCACCACCACCACCACCACACCAAGGCCAGATCCTTGTGTGACCAATCCAGGGTCTCGTCGATGCTGCTCTAAGGACGCATCTCACCTGAGCTGTGTCCAAGAGCCTTGTTCAGGGCCTAGTGACCAACGCCCATCATGCCAGTCAACAACCCGTCCGCCCACCACCACGCCCAACCTTGAAAATCACGCCTTCCACGCCTGGCACAAGCAAGCACAAAAACCATCTCGTCGCCGCCGTCCGCCCTACGGCAGTCGTCTGAGTCCTGCAGCTCTTGAGGCACTGAAACGAAGGTCGCAGCGTGACGTATCGTTTCCTCCACCTCCTCCACCTCCCCCTCAGAGGACTGTTATCGCCATGGCCCGAGGATTCCGTGTGGTTGCAGAGGATGACTTCAATGTCCCCAGCACGTCTTGGGCCGAACGATTGTCTGCCGTTCAAGAGGACAGTGTGTGTGTGCCCACCACCACCTTTGCCGTTGGTTTCGTAGTCTTGTCACTCCTCCTTGTCTCTGCGGTGCTCGTGGCTGCCTTCACCTGCCTCAGACTTCGGGTTTTGGTGTCTCAGAAGCTTGAACCGAAGAACCTTCATTAGCAGCAGTGACCCTCCTGGCCTGCTGGCTCACCCCGCCCCTGGTTGCTGGACTCAAACAGGGGCGGGATGGGCTCTCGAAACCCGGCGACTCTTTACCCGTTAGGTTTCTGCTGGCAACGACCTACGAGATTTAGAATCACCGCTGACTATCCTGTGCAGGTCACAGGTCACAGGTCACGCCGAAACACCTCAATCCTCAGGCCTGACTTTCCTCGGGACACAACGCGCCATCTACTGACGAGGACTAGACACACACACACCGGGACACTCCGTTTATAATACCTCACAAGTGTTCCTCCTCAACCTGCTGACTCTGTGACCCTGACAGTATGTATCTCCGATCTAAAGGTTATAGTTTTCTCGATCCCTGACAACAACACCTGCTGGTACCACGGCAGGACAACCTCACCTTTCCATCCCTTTGTGTATGTGACGCTGGACACGAAGGTTGCCAAGCTGCCTCTGCCCCTCACGACGCCATAACATAACATTGCCTTGTATAATGTTGCCACACAGCTTATGTAAACCTCGAAATTAAACCTGATGTCAAAAATAAACTCTGATAAGAATAAACTCCTTTAAACCTCCCCCTTTTAAACCCATAAATAAAGGTGATAAACCATTGATTAATAAACCTTAAGGTAGTTTGGTGTAATGGTAAATAGTTTAATGATCTATAGAAAATAAGGGATATTGACCAAGTAACCAAAGAGTAATGACCTTCAACTATGAGGTCCTCGCCATGACCAACCTCAGCCTTGATTCTCCATAAACATGCTTAATAAAATATAAAACCCAAAATAAAACCCAAAATAAAACCCAAACCATAAACACACAACACATTTCTTTCCTTCCTTCCTAAAAAAAATAATAATAAAAAAAATAATAAAACTGTAGAAATCTCCCACCTCAAAAAAAAATAAAAATGCTTCTGGAACCTAAATAAAAAATATTAAAAAAACAGCTAATAAAAAATACTAATAAATATAAAAACAGATAAAATAATCAAACATAAACCATAATAAATTTTAAAAATAAATAAAACGCATCAATTAAGAAATTACCAAGGGGAAAAAATACACAGGTAGGTAAGATATAAACCAGTTTGGAGACCTACCCTTTACCTGCTGGATCACTCTCACCTGTCCACAGCTCATTAAGGTAAGGTACGTGCACAGGTAAGTGGTAATTACTATCACCAAGGTAGCAATTATCAAATTTAATTAGTTATCATTTGAAAAGCGATTGAGTTGCCCAGTTATTTGTGTATGTTCGTGTGTCTGTCCATCTGTCTGTTTGTATGTATTTTATTTTTGGACAGAATGTAAGGAAATTTAGGTCAAAGTATAATGTAAGATGAAGTTTTTTTTAGTAAGTGAAATTTAATGGTTAAAAATTGTGTTATAGAAAGTAAGGAATTAGAATGGAAGTTTAAGGAACCAAGAAGGGAAATTAAGGGATCGGAGGAAATTTAAGGGAACGAGTAAAATATTAAGGGGTTAGAGAAGAGATTTAAGGGACCAAGGTGATAATATAAGGAAAAATAGAGTAAATTCAAAGGACCAAGGAAATAATATAAGGTGAAAGAGAGTGAATTTAAGGGATCAGATAGCAAGGGTCAAAGGGATGTGTAATATGTCCTAAAATAAAGGATATGAAAGAAGAGCAATGTGTCTTAAAATAAATAATAAATAGAAAATTATAGAAAATTAATTTAAAAAATGAGGTTTCTCCCATTAGTGATTAAATAAATGGTGATAATGACCTTGTAACTTAATTAAGGATTGGTTTTGATAATTGTTTTGTGTTAATATAGAAAACTAGAGTAGTATTAAAAAAAATTACGTAAAGAAAACGAAGCCAAATTATAGAGACCGTGATATATTAAATAGAAAAAAATATATAAAAAAAAACTGAATGTAAGGTAAAAGGAAAGTCAAAAGAAAACGTGAAACAGGGCAAAGAAAATGGGATACACATATTTTTTTTATATCTTTAGCGTTTCAATGAGAAAAAAATAATGATAATAATAATAAAAAACTATATTTATGCTATTATATTATCCTTTTCTGAATGAGAGAGAGAGAGAGAGAGAGAGAGAGAGAGAGAGAGAGAGAGAGAGAGAGAGAGAGAGAGAGAGAGAGAGAGAGAGAGAGAGAGAGAGAGAGAGAGGGGGGATAGGTAGTGAAAGTTGAGTTTGTATCAGTGACCCCACGTGGCTCACACCTGGCCCTCCCACCTGCATACCTGACCCTCATTAAAGAAATACCTGGAAGAGAGAGAGAGAGAGAGAGAGAGAGAGAGAGAGAGAGAGAGAGAGAGAGAGAGAGAGAGAGAGAGAGAGAGAGAGAGAGAGAGAGAGAGAGAGAGAGAGAGAGAGAGAGAGAGAGAAAAAAA
>JAXIVD010003526.1:37500-45199 GCA_036785275.1 Cancer borealis
AATTGCAAGAACTGCGAGAGTCCAGCTGGAGTGAGGTGGGAGGGGCCTAGAGTGGAAGGGGACAGGTCTGGGGGTGGGTGAAGGGGTACTGGGGAGGGAGGGGCGTGGCCAAGGTCTCAGGTCAGGTCACGATGATAATAGGTCTTGGAATATGGCACAGAGAGGAGGGAGAGCATGGGCCAAGGCGTATCAGGGCGGAGAAGTGAGTTTAGGGATAGAGTTCAGGGTTTTTGGGGTCATTGAGGGGATGTTGGGCCACGTGGCAAGTATTATGAGGTCATTGAAGTACTGTCAGGGCAAGAGGCAAGCTTAATTGTGGCATAGAGAAGTAGTGTGGCTAGGTAAGGTTTGTTGGGGTAAGAAGAGGTGTTTTGTGTTGGGTTAAGGCTTAGAGGCGCTATAGAGGCAACGTAAGGCGAGGCAATGTAAATAGAGCACTACTAGTAATAAAAAAAACAGAGAACGATGCTGAAACAATAAAGAAAGTGATAAATAGGACTACTTTGAGGGAAACTAAATTAAAGTGACATAGAGGGAATAGTAGATGAGGATAGGAGAGGTAACGTTAAGTGAGACAGGTAGCGTTAGTAGGGGTTCAAAGGGATGACGTTTTAGTGAATCAGGTGTTTAACGAAGCAACGAAGCAACGTATGAACCACCTAACTTGGCAGAGACAGAGTACATAGTCAATTAAATGTGACTTTCAATGAATTTCAGGATAATCTGGCATTTGAGACACAGCTAAAATAAACAACTAATAATATGAATAAATACAAATATAATTGATATGATAAACTTTCAACTCATTATCTATGCATATGTTTGCGTCGTTCGGTTGTTTTAATTGACCTCAATATATCATACACAAAAATTGATCACCTTTGCAAGACCTGTGAGAGAGAGAGAGAGAGAGAGAGATTGTGTAAGATTGCGTGCGTGCTATCTGTGTGTGTGTGTGTGTGTGTGTGTGTGTGTGTGTGTGTGTGTGTGTGTGTGTGTATGTGTGTGTGTGTGTGTGTGTGTGTGTGTGTGTGTGTGTGTGTGTGTGTGTGTGTTGCAGAATTTCATGAGATATTTCTGTTATTCGTACCGGGGAAAATAATTATGATTGAAAAATCGCATGACTGACTATACAGGTGAAGGAAGGAAAGAAATTCAGTGTAAATGTAAATGTAAATGTATATAATAAATTCTTAGAGGAGGCAACTCTTAAGAAGGAACGAGAGGCCCTTCCTTATCAACATTGCAAATTGCTGACACACAAAATTATCAAACTGAGACGATGTGAGAGGAGAAAAAAATTACACCCCAGTAAAGTCAAGTTAAGTTTGTAAGATCAGATTGATATTGATAAGAGAAGAAA
Source organism: Cancer borealis (assembly GCA_036785275.1). NCBI lineage: Eukaryota > Metazoa > Arthropoda > Malacostraca > Decapoda > Cancridae > Cancer > Cancer borealis. Next base: position 38,864 of record JAXIVD010003526.1, read on the forward strand.
GGTGGGAACATTTGAGAGAGAATGAAGGGAGGGAGGAAGGGAGGGAGGGAAGAAATGAAAGAGGAAAAAAAAAATATTGTGGATTAATACAACATATAGACGAATATTGAAAGAAAAAAGGAAAAAATAATAGAAACGATAAGAAGAGATTAACAATATAAAAAAAACACCATTAAATTCCAAACAGAAATTATCTTCAATACACAAAAAAAGAAGTAAAAAAAAAAAGAATAAACGTTATCTACTTTTTCATGGAGCGAGACAAGAGACACTCCTCCTCCTCCTCCTCCTCCTCCTCCTCCTCCTCCTCCTCCTCCTCCTCCTCCACAACAATAAATCATCATCTTCATTAGACACCATTTTTAAGGCTTCTATTGTCATCCTAACCTAACCCTTAACCTAAGGGTGAGGTTGCAAAGTGTGTGTGTGTGTGTGTGTGTGTGTGTGTGTGTGTGTGTGTGTGTGTGTGTGTGTGTGTGTGTGTGTGTGTGTGTGTGTGTGTGTTTTGATTAGGTCGGGAAGGGCCAAGGATGAGAGAGAGAGAGAGAGAGAGAGAGAGAGAGAGAGAGAGAGAGAGAGAGAGAGAGAGAGAGAGAGAGAGAGAGAGAGAGAGAGAGAGAGAGAGAGAGAGAGAGAGAGAGAGAGAAAGGGGGGGTAGACCTCCCTCTCTCGAACATACATCATTAAAAAAGTCATACATAACAAAATTAAATAAAGAGAGAAAGAGAAGAAAATAAACAAAAACATAATAATAACAGAAAGCAAGAGAGAGAGAGAGAGAGAGAGAGAGAGAGAGAGAGAGAGAGAGAGAGAGAGAGAGAGAGAGAGAGAGAGAGAGAGAGAGAGAGAGAGAGAGAGAGAGAGGAGAGAGAAGAGAAAAAAAAAAAAAAAAAAAAAAAGCGATAGAGAAAGAGAACAAGGAGGTAAATCCAATCCCAACCCACCTGGCGTTAATTAGCCAACACACACACACACAGGTAAGTAACTCACTCACCTGGGCTCACTGAGAGGAGGGTAATTTAGGCAATCAGGAAGCGCGCTCACCTGCAAACAATACAAACAAGACCATCAATTAGGGTATTTAATTAGGCCTAACCACGCGACCACCACGTTAACCTCTCACTTATTATAGACACTACTCACAGCACAGGTTACTTATGCCCTTATTACACTCCCTTCAGACACTACTCCCAGGTTACTTATGCCCTTGTAACACTCCCTTGCACCTTTAATATTAATGGATACGTAATATTATTTTTTTTGGGGGTGTTATAATAGTAATAGTAATAGTAGTAATAATAGTAATAATAGTAATAGTAATAATAGTAATAATAGTAATAGTAAGAATAGTAGTAATAGTGATGGTTTTGAGGATAAATAGTAGATGTTGTTTATGTGTTGTGAGGGGAAGTGAGGGGAAGGGAAGGAAGGGGAGGGAAGGTAAGGGAAGGAAGATGTGATAGCAAGGGAAAGAATGGGTGGTGAGGGAAGGAAGGGGTAGGAAAGAAGGGATGGGAAGGGGATGTATGAGGGGAAGGGTAAGAAAGAAAGGGGTGGGAAGGGGAAGGAAGGGGTGTGAAGGGGAAGAGGAGGTGCTGGTCAGTGGTCAAGGACGTAGGGACTTGGGGGAGGTGTTGGGGGAAGGGTGGAGAGGAGGAGGGAGGGGAGGAGAAGAGGGAGGGGAGAGGGGTGGTTCCTCAAGGCCTTATACTGTCTCCCTCTTAAATTATTTCTCTCTCTACCTCTCTTTCTCCTCTCTCTTTTAATCATTAATATTCATTCACTCCTTTATTTCCTTTCCTTCCTATCTATCTTTCTCTATCCTCCTCTCCTTCCTCTTCCTCCTATTCTACCTTCCCATATCCTTCTCCTATGCATCCTTCACCCTATCCACCCATCACGAATTTGTTAATCCTTCTCTTCCTCTATCCTTGCCATCCTTCGCGGCCCTTCCTCCTTCCTTCCTCTAGGACTCCCTTGCAGGATGTTAAGTCAAGGATACTCAGCGGGAGGTCCTAAACAGCTATACCCTCCCAGCATCCTTAAGACTCATCCCAGAATCCTTAAAACTCATCCCAGAATCCTTTACTCTTATCCAGAATCCTTTGAATATATTATCAAAGTCCCTCTCCCTCTCTCTCTCCCTCTCTCTCTCTCTCTCTCTCTCTCTCTCTCTCTCTCTCTCTCTCTCTCTCTCTCTCTCTCTCAAGGTGACTTATTTTTACGTTTAGTCTTATTACTCGTGTGTGTTATTCATAATTCATTAAGCCAAAGGTGAACAGGTGAGAGAGAGAGAGAGAGAGAGAGAGAGAGAGAGAGAGAGAGAGAGAGAGAGAGAGAGAGAGAGAGAGAGAGAGAGAGAGAGTAGAGAGAGTATTATGTAACATTGCATTTAATTAGAAAAATATCCTCATTTAAACTTTTCAAATTCATCCTATTTATTTTTTTCTTCTTACACACACACACACACACACACACACACACACACACACACACACACACACACACACACACACACCATATCCATGAAATCAAACACAGGGGAAAACCTTCAATTGCAATATTACACACACACACACACACACACACACACACACACACACACACACACACACACACATACAGACACACACAGCACACACACACACAGCATAACAAACAAGTGAGAAAAGAGCAATGCACATACACACCCACACCAACTGAAAGGTAAACACACACACACACACACACACACACACACACACACACACACACACACACACACACACACACACACACACACACACCTGTTGAAAAATGCTGAAAAAAACTCATAATGTAGAGGTATTTGAGTAATTCTGTTTTAATGAGTGGTGAAACAGGTGTGTGTGTGTGTGTGTGTGTGTGTGTGTGTGTGTGTGTGTGTGTGTGTGTGTGTGTGTGTGTGTGTGTGTAAGGAGTCAAGGATGGAATGGTCAAATTGTCATGGTTTATAATGTGGAAATTCCAGCCTTACCACCCACGCAATGAGAGAGAGAGAGAGAGAGAGAGAGAGAGAGAGAGGAGAGAGAGAGAGAGAGAGAGAGAGAGAGAGAGAGAGAGAGAGAGAGAGAGAGAGAGAGTAAGTTATACCAAGGTTAAAATTCATGACATCACACCCATGATAAGAATAAGCGATGACTAATAATAATAATAATAATAATAATAATAATAATAATAATATAATAATAATAATATTAATAATAATAATAATAAATAATAATAATAATAATACAGGGATACAGGGTAGAGGGAGGGATAGGAAGGATTTAGCAGAGGAAGCAGGGTAGGGGAAGGGAGCAGGCAGAGTAGACAGAGAGAGAGAGAGAGAGAGAGAGAGAGAGAGAGAGAGAGAGAGAGGAGAGAGAGAGAGAGAGAGAGAGAGAGAGAGAGAGAGAAGAGAGTGAGAGAGAGCAGGTAGGGTAGAGAGAAAGAGAGGGGGCAGCAGGATAGAGGAAGGGAGCAGGACAGGGTAGGGAGAGGAAGCAGAGTAGGGAGAATGGGGAACAGGCAGGGTAGGGAGACAGGGAGGTAGCAGGGTGTGGCAAGGTAAGACAAGACTATTTATTGGCCAGGTCAAATAAAACCAGGTACCATGATTTACCTGTAATTTCAACAGGTAAGGTGAAGATTAATTGGCAGAGGTGAAGACAGGTGATGCAGAATTAAGTATACATTTCAAACACAAAGGAATGTAAGTAAGGTGAGGTGAGTCCAGGTGAGGTAAGGGCCAGGTAAGGCCCAGGTAAGGGTCAGATTAAGGTCAGGTAAGGTCAGGTAAGGTGAAGGTGGGTGAGTTTGGGATTCAATACTATAAGGTAAGGAAAGGTAAGATTATAGACCAGGTGTGAGGTGGTGAGGTGAGATGAAGGGAAGGGAAGGAAAGGGAAGGGAAGGGAAGGGAAGGGAAGGGGAAGGGAAGGGAAGGGAAGGGAACGGAAGGAAAGGGAAGGAATGTGAGATGGGAAGGGAAGGGAAGGAAAAAGAATGGAAGGAAAGGGAAGGGGAAGAAAAAGGAATGAAATAGAAGAGAAGGGAAGGGAAGGGAAGGGAAGGGAAGGGAAGGGAAGGGGAGGGACAGGGAGGAGTATTTAGGTCATAGGGTCACAATACTGTCTCTTCTTTGGCACGAGTCCAATAGGCTTTCAAGAATGGGCAAACGAGTGTTAAGAGGAGAGGAAAGAGAAAGGGGAAGGAGGGAAGGAGGGAAGGAGGAAAGGAAGGAAGGAGTGGGTGGGAGGAAAGGAGGAAAGGAAGGAAGGAGTGGGTGGGAGGAAAGGAAGGATGGAAGGAAGGAAGGAAGGAGGGATGGATGGATGGATGGATGGAAGGATGGAGTGAAGGATGGAAGAAAGGAAGGAAAGGAAGGTAGAGATAGATAGATAGAGATAGATAGATAGAGAGATAGAGAGAGAGAGGAGAGAGAGAGAGAGAGAGAGAGAGAGAGAGAGAGAGAGAGAGAGAGAGAGATAGAAACACTCTGTCATCGTTGCCAATGTGTTGCATTCATCCTTTCGTTATCTAAGCTAAATTCCTTCACCTCTCTCTCTCTCTCTCTCTCTCTCTCTCTCTCTCTCTCTCTCTCTCTCTCTCTCTCTCTCTCATTCAGGCTCTCTCACTTCCCTTGACTCACTTCACTGACCCAATCGAGGGAAATTTTTCTTTTCTCCCCCTCCTCCTCCTCCTTCCTCCTCCTCCTCTTATTTCTTACTGTTTTTTTTCTTCCCTTATCCTTCCTTCCTCCCCTTCCCTCTTCCTCCCTTCCTCCTCCTCCTCCTCCTCTCCTCCTCCTCCTTCTCTTCCTCTTCTCTCTTTACTCTTTAAACATTCCTGGATTATTCTCTTCTTAACCTTCACTTCTTTCCTCTAATCTTTAATTACCCCCCCTCCTCCTCCTCCTCCTCCTCCTCCTCCTCCTCCTCCTCCTCCTCCTCCTCCTCCTCCTCCTCCTCCTCCTCCCCTCCTCCTCCTCCTCCTCCTCCTCCTTGTGTAACCTTAATACTCGTTTTCTTTACATGTTAAGTCAAGTACCCAATCTGGTTTTCTATTTAGGACAGACTATGATTAAAAAAAAGGCAACAAAAAACGGGGTTGAGTGTCCTAGATGAGGCAGACAAAAGAAAATGGAGTTTAATTCACTTTTACTCTTATAATATGAATGTATGTGATTTTATTATATTTGGTGGATAGCAGTTGGATTTTTCTACTATTATTACTATTATTATAATTACTATACTATATACATGATGGATTGTTAGATAGTTCGAATATTTGTTTAATTGTTATATAATTGGACGTGATTTTCATTATAATTGGTGGGTAGTAGTGAATTTTCTACTATTACGATTATTATTATTATTATTATAACTACTATTACTATTTCGAATGATAGATAGATAGTTTAATAGTCAGAAAATAGAGTTATATTCACTTTTACTCTTAGATATAATTGAACAAAATCTGGCAAAGCTAATAAGACAGTTTGGGTGTGAATTTTTGATAAGATTTTCGACCAAATGTGTTGAGAGAATGTAAGATCGACGTAAGGCTCATTTAAACCATGAATTTCAAGTAAGGTTATGACTCCTATTAACATTATGACCACTAGCTTGCATAGGTGGGATAGGATACTTGACCTCACCTGACCTCACCTGACCTGACCTGTAGATTTCGTGTTCCACCTACATTTCTCTCTCTTTCTCTTTTTTCTTTCTCTCTCTCACGGACATATACATTCATATACATACACACACACGAGCAAATTTTTTTCACGAGGAGGAGGAGGAGGAGGAGGAGGAGGAGGAGGAGGAGGAGGAGGAGGAGGAGGAGGACTAACGGTCGTAGGTCAGTAGGTTATCTCAGTCTTATTTTTGTAACAATGTGTAGAACGAACGATAAATAATATAAAAAAATAATAATAATTCATTGTAATCCTGACAGCATCGCGTTGTGTTGTGTTGCGTGTGAGCGAAACCAAGTGCACACACACACACACACACACACACACACACACACACACACACACACACACACACACACACACACACACTTACACACTTACACTTTCTCGTTGATCAAAGTAAAATAAAAATACACAGCTGAACTTAAGACGTAATTAGCTATGAGGATCCAGCTGCCCTCATTAAGTGCTATGCCCTCCCTATAGCCTCACCTCATTAGCACCGCATTAATTGGTTCTCTACCTCGGTAATTACGGCAGCAAGACAAACAACAGACTGACAGACAGACAGACAGGTACATCCCTAGTTTGATCAGGTATAACACAACGAGAATCAAGAAATTTACTGTACATAGAAA
>JAXIVD010003527.1:2500-5000 GCA_036785275.1 Cancer borealis
TATGTGCTATTCGTCTTCATATTTCGACAGTTTCTCTCACTCCTAGCGGCGATAAATCACAATGATCTTTTTTAGAACAATATTCAGGTTGGCCCACCGGCTGGTCGTATATTAGAGAGAGAGAGAGAGAGAGAGAGAGAGAGAGAGAGAGATAGAGAGATAGAGAGATAGATAGAGATAGAGATAGATTGCAGGTGCTCAGTCTTTGTGTTCACCTCCATTTCCTTCGTCAGCCTTTCGTCAGTCCTTCGTCAGCCCTTCAATTCCAAGTGCGTCAGTGTGGTTACCTTCCATCTCCTTCCCCTTACTCGTCTCCTAAGAAGCTTGTTTCCCTGGGAAGCTTAAAACTGAAGCTTAAATATGAAAATAAAGCGAGAGATTTTATATAGAAGCACATAATCGTATTTTTTTTCCTCTTCTTTTCTCTCTCCCTTTCTCTTTTTCTTTCGTATAAACAAATCATAATGTATTTCTTTTATATTAACATGAAAACTGAACGATAGAAGCACAGAATCGTGTCTCTCTCTCTCTCTCTCTCACTCTTTTTTCTCTCATAAAATAATCATAATGTTATTTTTTTATATTAATATTAAGTTTGTTTTCACTCTTAATTAAAAGTTTCTTGTAATAAACGCAGAGTAGATATACAAAAAAGTAAGATTAAAAAAGTATACATTGAAAGTAATATATATATTTTTTAATTTTTTTTTTCTTCAGTCTTGTTGTCAATATTATGAAGACAAACATTAGTGTATAAACATTATAATATTTTTTCTTCTAACTTTTTTTTTCTTTTCTAAACGACGCAGAAAAAAAACAAAAATAAAGAAAGAGGTAAATATTTTATAACGTTTAATGAACATCTTCAATAAACAATAATAAGCTATATGGAGCCAGTTTTCTTGAATTTAGAATGTTTGTATAGACCCTAATGCTTTTACCTTGCTTCAGGTCTATTGTTTTTTTAGTTGAATTACAGACGAAGACGAATAATAATAATAATAATAATAATAATAATAATAATAATAATAATAATAATAATAATAATAATAATAAAGTAAATAGACATGCTGGGTGACCATGACCCCAAAAACACTCACCCAGCATACCCAAACTGCTCTATTCAGAGGAGGAGGAGGAGGAGGAGGAGGAGGAGGGAGGGGGAGGGGGAGGGGGAAGAGGAGGAGGAGGAGTAGGAGCAGAAGCGGCCTTGCAATAAATGGTCGTAAATACAGGAATTGATAGAAGGGGAAAGATTTTTGGACCAATTGTTGTGGCGGAAAATTTGAGGCGAAGTCAAGCGTGATAGGGCTTGCTCCTACCCCTCCTGCCCCCCCCCCCCCTCCGTGATGCTGCATTGGGAAGAGGAGGAGGAGGAAGAGGAGGACACACACACACACACACACACACACACTCTCTCTCTCTCTCTCTCTCTCTCTCTCTCTCTCTCTCTCTCTCTCTCTCTCTCTCTCTCTCTCTCTCTCTCTCTCTGTTGTAACTCCTCATTAAACGTGCATTTTACTGAGAAAGAAAAAAAAAGAAAAAGAAAAAGAGAGACAAATAAAACAACGTCAGTGGAAAGAAAGATTTAAAACCCTACAAGGAATTCAAGGCACATTACTTTTGTTCCTTTTAATAACGAATCGCTTAACAACTGTACTAAGTCTTCCCTTGAATGGTTATCACGTTGTCTTGCACATTTAGCTGTCATTCCCTTCCTTCGCCACCCTTAGAAGAAGAGTGTAAATAACTTTCTCCTCCTCCTCCTCCTCCTTTTTCTCCTCCTCCTCCTTCTCCTTCTCCTCCTCCTCATCATTATCTTCACTTCAGGTCATCAATCCATTTTATTAATCTCACTTTCTTAAATTTATGACACCAAAAAACACGTCACTTCTATCAAATTTTTTATATCATGTTTTTTTTCGTCTGTTGTGTAAGCTTATTTTTGTCTGTTATTTTTATTTATTTATTTATTTAAACTCGTATTCATGAAAAATGCGACTTGGCTTGATGAGGGAGCTGGAAATAAAATATCTTGAGTCTGATAATAGAAGAGAGAGCGAGGAAGACACGAAAAGGAAAGGAAAGGGAAGAGAGAGAGAGAGAGAGAGAGAGAGAGATAAATTCCACGTAATGAGAGGAAGAGAAAGCTAAGAGAAGGATGGTATTATTTATATCTTCCCATAATAATAGTAATGATAATAATAATAAGTCTGTCTATATGTATGTCAACAGCCACTCTTGGAGACTAAATAATGGTTTCAATGACTCTTAATATAATTCTTTAGGTACCGTTCTTATTTTTATTACCATTATTATTATTATTATCATTATTATTATTATTTTTTTACTATTACCAGACTAAATAATGCCTTCAATAATTTCCTAACGTCATTCCTTCCGTATTATCCTTACTTAACGTTTTCCTTATCCTCTCCTCGTTTCTCAGCCCTCCAGCATCCCCCTACACACAATACCACATATAGCAGAAAGGTAAAGA
>JAXIVD010003527.1:10000-15000 GCA_036785275.1 Cancer borealis
AATTTAGTAATATATTTGATGGGTTACCTCACTACATGCAAGCGGAGAATGCAGCTGTAACTAAACCTTCACAGTTTTCATGTCTCCCAACCAACTCAATGCTTAGGTTGAGGGTGTGTGTGTGTGTGTGTGTGTGTGTGTGTGTGTGTTAGTGCGTGTGCGTGTGCGTGTGTGTGTGCGGTCACTAGAATTTATCACGAGCGTCGTCTAAGACCTGAATATTCGCCTCAATTGTGTTTTAAAGCGAGGAGTGTGTTGCTAGGAGCTTTCAAACACACACACACACACACACACACACACACACACACACACACACACACACACACACAACATTTAACACAACACGAACACTCGGCATAGATTCTGGTTTTGATTTAGTAAAATGTACGTAAATTAGAGGTGGAATTTGCCTGTGTTTCCGTGAGCCCTCCATTACCACAGGGAGAGGAGAAGAGAGGGGAGGAGAGAGAGGGGAAGAGAGGGTGAGAGAGAGAGAGAGGGGAAGAGAGAGGGGAAGAGAGAGGAGATACTGTAACAGCACCAGCACCACCAGCACCACCAGCACCTCGTACGGGGTTTATGAGTTAGGTTACACCCCACTGAACTCTGCAGTAAACCCCGCGACACACTCTCACCTCTCTCCCTCTCACTCCCTCTCTCTCTCTCTCACCCTCTCTTCTCCCTCCCTCTCTCTCTCTGCCTCCTTCTACCACAACCACCACCATCACCACCACACTGATGCAGCCTATACCTAAAGGGGCTGTGGTGGCTGTGGTGGTGGTGGCGAGAGTATAGACTCGATATAGCATAATTTTTTTTTCATTTTTTTTACACTGGGAGAAGAAAAAAAAGTAGGAAATAGACAACCAGGAACAACATATTTTTATTTTTTTTTATTTTTATTTTAATTGAGAGAGAATAAAAAAAAAGAAAATAGTAATGACAAAGATTTAGTCCAATTTTTTTTTTTCCCTTCCTCTTCTTCCTCTGTGTTGGGAAAAGCGAATATGGCATAATTTTCTGCTTACTGCCCGGCTATTTTTGCATGGTAGAGGACTGTTTTGCTGACCTGATTCTTCCACCTGACCTGACCCTCCCGTCCTTCTCCTCTACCTGACCCCCCAAACATTACCCTCCACCTGAGCCCCTTCCCAACCTTCTCCTCCACCTTCCCCTCCAATCCCCTTCACTTTCCCTCCCACTTTCCCCTACTAAGTACATGTCCTTCACTTCCCCTTCCGCTACCTCCTCCTCTTTCTCCTCCTCCTCCTCCTCCTCCTCTTTCTCCTCCTCCTCCTCCTCCTCCTCCTCCTCCTGTGGTTCCCCTTTAATTTGTCACCTATATACATGTTTATATATTTATTTAGTTGTGTAAGAATGTATGACTGTGTTATTTGTGCGTGTGTGTGTGTGTGTGTGTGTGTGTGTGTGTGTGTGTGTGTGTGTGTGTGTGTGCGTGTGCGTGTGTGTGAGTATTGTATTTATTTATTTACCTGTTACCTGTTATTTGTATTTATTATTTATTCTCTTTCTATCTAATAATAATAATAATAATAATAATAATAATAATAATAATACGTCAGGTTTGTATGTAAGTCAGTAAGAAAATAAATATAAATTTCCTTGCGTTATGGAAATTATAGTTTAGAACGTCGTAATTTTTTTTCTTTACTCTGATGAAAAAAATTAATGCGTAGCACCTTCTAAGCTTCTTAAATAGAATACTCTTAATAATTTACTTATATAAATTAATTGTAGGAGAGAGTAGTGTAATAATACCTTGATTCCTACTAATTAATTAACCTTACACGTATATATAATTTACTTCTACGGATGAGAACATGAATATACATCATGTGATTAGGTCTTAAGTGTCCTTATATATTTATTTATTTTATTTTATTTTATTCTATTTTCCATTTTCTTTCTTTGTCTAATTTCTTCTTTGTATCCTACTTTACCATCATTGTGCAGAATGGTGTGTGTGTGTGTGTGTGTGTGTGTGTGTGTGTGTGTGTGTGTGTGTGTGTGTGTGTGTGTGTGTGTGTGTGTGTGTTTTAAATTTGTATGTCTGTATGCTATTACTGCACTCCATACACCACTAATACACACACACACACACACACACACACACACACACACACACACACACACACACACACACACACACACACACACACACACACACACACACACGTCTAGTTATAACCTTCCCCCCAAAAAAACATTCACTCAACATCTGAATCTGAAGCAAAAAAAAAAAAATGAAAACACAGTGACACTAATTTTCAAACCAAGGTCTAGCTATGTAAAAAAAAAAAATTGAAAAAGAGAACAAAAAGTAAGGTACACCAGAGAACAGATACACTCCAATTAACACTGTGGAAACCAATAAAAAACATAGCGGTTTATTTTGCAATACTCCTAGGCTAAAAACAACAACAAAAAAAAGACGACAATTTACTCTTCTTCCTCCTTAGTTGCTTAGAATGGCTGAAAGATGGCGCCACTAGATAAAGTCTCACTCAGTCTACCTATTAAATTAATCACTGTATAGTTTGAGTTAAGTTAGATTAGGTTAGGTTAGGTCAGGTCTTTGGCTATTCCTGTGTCGATACGGTAGTGTGATGGTAGGGTTAGGTAGGGTGTGGTAGGGCTAGGCAGGGTGGGATACTGATAGGAGGAACAGTGGTATTGGTAGAGTAAGGCAAGGCAAGGCAGGACAAGGCAGGGTAAGGCAGGGCGGGATGGTGAATTTCATAACCTCATTTTTATTTGGAATAGAGAAAATGTATTACTCTATTTTATTTTAGAGACAATCGGCCGCTGTCCTGTCCTGTTCATTTTATTTCACCATTCCACACGCGCAAATAAACACACATACACCCCAAAAAACACACACACAAACGCACACATACACAGAAACAATTGAATAACACAATACCATACTGACAGACAAAGGATAACGGGAATGAATGAAAAACTTATTAACCTCACTATGAAACCCATGTAACAGAGTCGTTGTTACAGAAGCTATTAAACCCCCGGGAGGAAGTTGAGTAGCAAAAAATAGCGGACAGGCTTGAGGCACTAGAGTCAACATTGATCGGTGAGCTCCCTCAAGCAGGCGGCGTGATACACTGCCTTAGGGACACTTAAGGAGGCAAGGCGCTTCACCCAAGTTATTTCCCGGGACGAGAGAGGTGGAGGGTGTGGACGTAGCTCTGCCTTAGGGATACTTAAGGAGGCAAGGCGCTTCACCCAAGTTATATCCCGGCATGAGAGAGGCGGAGGGTGTGGACGTAGCTCTTGGGTGTGTCGCCTTGTGTCTTATTCTCACATATTTCATTCTTAGTTTAATTTTTTGTTTTTTTACGTCTAGTTATGTATTTTTCATTTTGTTCATCTTATTTTGGACTTTTTGATTAGGGTCTCAGGTTGATTTTGTGGGTGTGTGACGCTTCTTAAAGGTGAGCAGGAGGAGGAGGAGGAGGAGGAGGAGGAGGAGGAGGAGGAGGAGGAGGAGAAAGAGAAAGAGAAAGAGGAGGAGACTTGATGGATAGAAAGAAAAAAAAAAAGAGGAGGAGGAGGAAGCGGATGGTCCCCTCTTCCCATAAATCCCCAGGTTGTCTAGGCCTTACTCCCCCGTGAGATTCGATGAGTCCTTTGGGATAAATCCATTAGGTCTTGACGCAGACACCCTTGTTTGAAACGACCGATGATGTCTTTAGCAGCAAAAGTTACCTGACCACATCTAAGGTCAGTTCCCATTCACCTGATCTCGGCTCTGTCCACTCATCAGGTCATTGAGGTTACTAGTACTGTAAAGTAGTCACGTATAGCTCCTACTTAATAATAATAATAATAATAATAATAAATAATAATTGTTTATTTCTCGCATGACTGTACGATAAAAAAAAAGTGAAATTACAGCCACGTAGCACTTTGTGAACGTGTCATTAATTTCAGTACCAAGGTTTCTACTTTTTCCTTCCGAGTTATTTTTTGTAATCGAGATAATGTCGCACACTTATTGAAATTCAAATGACGCTGGAATGTTCTCCTGAAAAATAAGAATGAAAAGTGTCTCTCAAAGCAGCGAAATGCAAATGTGTTCGGTGTGTTTTTAAGCGAATGGAATTAAAAAAAGACTGTTTCCTCTTTCCTCTTGTTTCTCTTTCTTCGCCTCGTGCACTCGTTGTTACATCAGCTGCTGCGTGTGTAAGGAAAGACAAAAAAGAAAAAGACTGAACAAGGAGAACAAGTCATAAGGATGATAATAATGCAAACAGAACAAGAAGAACAAGTCACAACAATAATAATGATGCAAACAAAACCAAGAGGAAGTAATAAGCTGTAGGATTATAAATGAATTTCTAAAAATATATTGCGTGTACATGGCTACCGACACACTAATTAACAGTTTTTCATCTGTATTTGTGTTTTTTTACTTTGCATGCATTCCAAGATCACTTTTAATAAAGGAGATGGAGGGTAAGGAAGGGAGGATACGAGAGAGAGAGAGAGAGAGAGAGAGAGAGAGAGAGAGAGAGAGAGAGAGAGAGAGAGAGAGAGAGAGAGAGAGAGAGAGAGAGAGAGAGAGAGAGAGAGAGAGAGAGAAAAAAAAAAGAGAGAAAAATATACATACAAATGAAGACTGCAGTGTAACAATAATACTGTAAAAGAGAGAAAACACATTTGTGAAACTTTTGTGAAACGCTGCATCTGTTTAACGGACGAACAGACTCAACAAGAAACAGATGTTCTTTGTCCACACTTAAGAACAGAGAAAACACTTCAAGGGAGTAATTATCCACCTTACTAATAGATAAATATTCTCTCAACCATAGAAAGAGTGTCGTAAGAGAGGTATTTATGTGTATATACAGGTAACTACTACTATAATTAATATCTTATCGGTGTTGCAAATGAAGAAGAAACAGGTGAGGAACTACAGTAACCTAATCAACCTGAGTGTATTGAATTTGTGGAGTAAATAT
>JAXIVD010003527.1:20000-22265 GCA_036785275.1 Cancer borealis
AAATAGATAGACAGGCAGGCAGGCAAGCAGGCAGGCAGGCAGGCAGGCAGGCAGGCAAGGCAGGTAGGAAGTGAAACGTATAGGCAGGAAACATTGGAGAGTTTAAGAGTGACGCTTCTGTGATTGTTGAAGTATTGTATTGAGAGAGTGAACACCATCGCTTCATAGAGATAACAATCAAATTGGTTCCAATGAGTTAGTGGGAATCTTACATCGCACGGCACCAGCGTCAAGGCGCGCGCGAGAGAGAGAGAGAGAGAGAAGAGAGAGAGAGAGAGAGAGAGAGAGAGAGAGAGAGAGAGAGAGAGAGGGAGAGAGGGAGAGAGGGACTTGAAGCTTACGATATAACGTTTTAATATACATTAGAGGAAGGCAAATGCAGTGCAGCGAAAAAAAAATAGAAAAAGAAATGTAAACTGAAAGATGAAATAAACAGGAATATAAATTAACACAAGCTAATATAGGTGGTGACAGGAAGCTTTGGTGTTACTAGTTTTCACGATAGAATTTTACTCATTCATTTCATTCTCTTCATTTCCATTAATCTAATTCACTAGTTGGGATTTATGCTGGAAAACGAAACGCTCTGAACAAAACTGAAATATTATGAACTAAAAGACCAGGAAATTAGTTTTATATGAAAGAATATATATAAACTTAATTGAGAGAGAGAGAGAGAGAGAGAGAGAGAGAGAGAGAGAGAGAGAGAGAGAGAGAGAGAGAGAGAGAGAGAGAGAGAGAGAGAGAGAGAGAGAGAGAGAGAATAAAAGAGTTAGAGAGAGAGACCCCGCAAGAATAGGAAAAAAATCATTACAAAGAAAATACAATTGGGTCAAGAATAGTCTAACGAAAGGAAGAGAAAGAAGAAACATTTTTATTTACCTCTGAAGGGTAAAGGCACGAAATAAGGAACACGGAACGGAACGGAACGGAACGGAACGAACCACTAAGGAACAAAGGAAACCAAATGAAATAAAACAAAAGAATAGGAGGAAGAGGGAAAAAAAAAACATTCTTCGTTGCAAAGGTATTTATTTCCCTCCAAAAAAAACAAGAAAACAAATGGAAATTACTACAATTTTTCATTTTTTTAGTTATATTATTTCATTCGCGTCATGTATATATATATTTTTTTCCGTTCTCTTTTATTTCTATCTTTCTTTAAATTTTTCTCTCTTTTCAGTCAGTCTAAAATCAATCGCTAAGTCTAACACATAATATATTAACCTCAAATTCCTTTTAAGTCTTAATTAATAGTAAAAGATTAAATTAATATCTTTAATTTACATCACATCGAAATTTCATGGACTGAAACTCACATTCTCTCTAACATCCTTTAAAATAACACACTATTAACAAACCTACAAGTGAATTTCTCCGCTCTAGACACACATTTAAAAATACTTAATACACAACAATTCTTTCCTTTCCCTAACCTGAGAACTAGCGTCAATTACTTACTCAGTGTATCCATTTAAGACTCTTTACCCCAAGCGATCTTAAATGCCTCAGTGGTTCAGTCTCCCGCAGTCTCCCAACGCTGTGCTTTTCATCTTCATTAAGCATCGGTTTAGGTACAGCTATAGCGATGCCTCTTAAACACTGATCTGACCCTTACCAGCCTCTGTTCTTAGCGTGGTAGTGTAGCGTCGTTCACTTAAGTATACTTGTAGTGGAGGACAGAGGGAGGGAGCATCCGGGCAGTAGTTATACAGAAATACCATCTTTTTTATTATTAATTCAATTATATTTAGTTTGGTTAGATTTTTTTTAACCAGTTGAAGAGGAAGAGAAGTTTGAGTCAAGATTATAACTATGATTTGAGACAACGTTCGTAAAATGGTCATGAAGTGAGGTTGTCCTTGAGTCTTTTCTGCTTCCTTCCTCCCGGCATCTATCGCGCCGGAAAGTCTGGCGGAGTATTGAGGGAAGATGTAAGAGAAATAGAAGGGCATTGAAGTGACCCGAAGCATGAAAGTTAGCAATGCATCCACAGCCTTCAAGCGGCGTCCCATCGGCTCCTGTGGCTAAGTTTTTCCAAGCTACTGAGAAATTGCCACGGACAGAAAGAGGGAAAGAAGCATTAGAGAAACAAATGTGGGTAGTAAGTATTCAGTTGACTGGAATACAAAGATTAATATAGTTGTCTTGGAATCTATATAAGCTGTTTGAAGTAATTTTTAATATATATGTTTGTGTGTTGAATATTTAAGCGTTTATTAATGACTAATTATTAAGATTGTTCCTATTAAATCATCATTAAAT
>JAXIVD010003527.1:22465-24965 GCA_036785275.1 Cancer borealis
GTTTGTAATAATCAGCCTTCATTTTTTATTAAGACGATATTGCTTAGGACTGAAGGAAGAAACCTGAACTTTTAAAGCAGATTACATAACGCCTCGAGTCTCTACAATACCGTTCTATGTAAAAAAAATTAAATAAAAATATAGAAAAAAATGTGTCTGAAGGTCTAGGTTGTGTGATGTTATGTGATGTTATGTAACTATAACTCCTTCCTGATGTACGTGATACTGAATGAACTTACCGAAGCCTCATATATATAGAAGTAATATAAGCATTACCAACTATAAATTATAAAACTACTATCACCAATCATTCCAATGTGAACAAAAAGGAATTTATAGACAGACAGGATGACAGACAGGCGAAGAATGGAGCGATAAATTGATTAAAAAAAGACATATAGACATACAGATAGATCGATATATAGATACCATACAGACAGACAGATAGATAGGAATAGACATAGACAGAAACAGATAGATACATAGATTGAGATAGAAAGGCAAGTAGATAAAAAATAAATAAAAAATCTTACCACCTTCGAACACAAAAGGAAAACTGAACAAAATTGCTGTTTATGACATAGAAAACGAGGATCGGTTGGTTAGGTGTAAGGGAAAGAGGGAGAGAAAGGGAAGGGGTGGAGGGCGTGCAAATAGGGGGTAACTTGTCCAATTTTAAGTTTGTGGTGGTGAGTAAACTTCTATAATTAACCCTTTTGTTCCCTGGAAATGTTGAGGGACACTGTCTTGACCCTACTGCCCTTGAATTTTTTTTCTAAATTATTATTATTATTTACTGATGACGTGATAATAATAATAATAATAATAATAATAATAATAATAATAATAATAATAATAATAATAATAATAATAATATATAATAATAATGATAATAATGCTACGATTGTTGTTCCTACGATATTAGTTTAGTACTCTTTTCTCTCTTCTCTCTTCTCTCTCTCTTCTCTCTCTCTCTCTCTCTCTCTCTCTCTCTCTCTCTCTCTCTCTCTCTCTCTCTCTCTCTCTCTCTCTCTCTCTCTCTCTCCCTACAGTCCCATTAACCTTCCATTGTTGGGTGAGAGAGTCGCGTCCATCTTGGCCAATCACAGCTGTCTTGGGCAAGTTTTAGGCGACATACAATGGACTTGGGGAAGCTTATGAGGCAGGAGGAGGAGGAGGAGGAGGAGGAGGAGGAGAAGGAGGAGGAGGAGGAGGAGGAGGAGGAGGAAGACAGGAAGAGAGGAAGTGTAGAGTAGATAGAAGGAAATCAACGAAAAATATACAAGTTAGGAAAGGAGGAGACAAAAAAAAGGGTTTAGGACAATTTAGAAGGAAAATGGAAAGGGTAAAGGATAAGGGGAAGAGATTGTAAGGTAAGTTAAGGTAATGTAAGGATGAGGTAATAAGGGAGACGTGGAGTGGATTGGAAGGGAGGATAGGCTAGAAACAAGGATATACTCTCCCTTAAGAATTGTGAGGTGAAGGGAGGCAAGGAATGACACAATCGACCAATTAGAGAGAGAGAGAGAGAGAGAGAGAGAGAGAGAGAGAGAGAGAGAGAGAGAGAGAGAGAGAGAGAGAGAGAGAGAGAGGTTAGGATTGCGTCATGATTGTCAGTCCTTGGAAGAGAAAAAGGTAAAAAAAAAAAAAAGCATAGCACGTTACGGAAAAGGTTAATGAATATATAAATAAATCAATAAATGAATAAATAAATAAATAAATAAATAAATAAATAGATAAATAGATTAATATATACATTAGTAATTCCGTGATTAAATGACTTAATGTAATACTTAAATAATTACAAATAGATTAATAAAAGTATATGATATGAAAAAAAATGGTGAATCACGAAGAGGAAAATAAAAGAGAGAGAAAAAAAGTAATGAAGTCAATGAATAGAATAAATAAAGGAACGTGCAAAGGATTCTGAGAAAGTAGGAAAGAAATTATAAAACACACACACACACGCACACGCACACGCACACACACATACACACACACACACACACAACACACACACACACACACACACAGACCTTGACAATCATAAATTTAACACCAAAACGTGATAGACAATAATTTTGAAAGACATTGAGAAGAAGGGAGAGAGAGAGAGAGGAAAGGAGGAAAGGGAAAGAATAGAAGTATATAAGGAAGGGATGGGAAGAAGGGAAGAAAGGAAGGAAGGAAGGAAGGAAGGAAGGAAGGAAGGAAGGAAGGAAGGAAGGAAGGAAGGAAGGAAAAAAAGACGTAATGGATGACTATGAAATGATAGAAGGAAGGAAGGATGGATGAAAGGAAGAGAGGTGAAAAAGGAAGGGAAGGAAGGAAGGAAGGAAGGAAGGAAGGAAAGAAAGCCATATTAAATAAAATGAAGGAAGAAATTAAGACGCAAAAAAGACATATAAAGAATAAACAGAATAAATATAATCAAATAAAAGAAAGATTAAGCAAGAGAAGAAAGTATCAGGCGAGCATATTAACAAAGGACATAAAT
>JAXIVD010003527.1:29965-39965 GCA_036785275.1 Cancer borealis
GGGTGGTTAGTAATCTTCCTCTTCCTCCTTTCTTTCTTTTTTTTCTTCTTTTTTGTCTATTTTTATATATTTTTTCTTTTGCTTTTTCTTCTACTTTTCATTCTTCTCCTTCTTTTACAATATTTTTCCTTCTCCACTTTATCATCAAAATAATAATAATATAATTACAATAGTACCAACAATAATAGAACATACTATTAAAACTACTACTACTACTACTACTACTACTACTACTACTAACACTAATACTACAACAACCACTGCCTACCTCGTTCCCTCTACTACTACTACTACTACTACTACTACTACTACTACTACTACTACTACTACTACTACTACTACTACTACTACCTTGACTCTACCTACTCCTTCCCTATACCAAACACACAAACACTACCCAACACACCGATTAAGGCTTATGGCTAAGTAAAACCTCATGTGTACCGTTTAGAGAGAGTGAGGTTACAATTAGTTAAGAGTTTGGCCCTTACTACCACGGGAGGGGAGGGGACGATGGGGGGTAGGGCGGGTTGGGGCGTGGGTGGGCGGGGCAGGGCGGGGTCTTCTACTGTCTGGATGAAGAGATACGTAAGAGTTTGTGTGTGTTTGGGTAGTGAGTGTGCTGTGTGGTGTGTGTTCCTGATGTGTTAATGTTCTCTTCACCTGATGATCTCTTGGTGAATATTTCAGAAACCAAGTGAAGTAAAAGAGAAAACGATCAATTGTTATGTACAGACAGACACTAATTGTTTTTTCGGTTCGATTATGTTGAATGAAAACTTGGAGCAGTCACATAAATTTATAGACAAGTTTTGGGAATTAATATATAGAGTTTAAAGATGATGGGCGTGTCCCAGATGGTTGGTGAAAGCTCACTCAAAGACGCCTTAAGATTACGACTGATAAGCTTCCTTCCTTCTTTCTTTCTTTCACCTCTCCTTCCTTTCTCCCTTCCTTCATACCTTCACCTCTCCTTCTCTTCCTTTCTTTTCACCTTAATGAAAAGAACCACAGATACTTAAACAGAAGTCTACATTCTTGTAATGCTAATTGGTTTTAACGTGATGTGAAGAGTTAATATTATTGTAACCTGTATTCACTTTTACTATTTTCAGGTCTTGTTAATATTCTTGGTAATCCACCGTTGTTGTTATAATTACTGTTATCATTGTTATTATCATTACTAGGGGGCAATACAAAATATGACGAAGGCTGTAGTATTAGTAGTAGAGTATTAGTAGGAGTAGTAATAGCAGTAGTAATAGTAGTATCAACAACATTAATGATAGTAGTAGCGGTCGTAACGGTAATTCAGCCACACGCTCTTAAAGTAATCTGATACAAAACAAAGATGAAAGAGGACGAGACAAGCTGGGTCCATATTTTCCCTGTTAAGATGAGGCAAACACGCGCCACCGTCAGGAGACTCTAGGGACACATACTTCCCCCTCACTCCCCTCACACACACACACACACACACACACACACACACACACACACACACACACACACACACACACACACACACACACACACACACACACTAGTAGTAGCTGGTGAGTGCCTGAAGCAGTATACAACCACTAAACCTTGACCAAAATCACTGCATGACCACCCAGGGGCGTGTCAGAACCCTAATTACTGACCCCTGACCCACTATTCGCCCCTGTGACCCTGTCTGTGACCCTGCCTGTGACCCCTTGTCTATGCCACCACGCCCTCACGCCCTTCCTCCTTGTGGTTGGACCCGTGACCCCAATGACCAGCGGCGGGGTGAGGGAGTCGACACGTGGTCACCCTGAACCTCTTAGAACCCTTAGCCAGTGGTTGATTTAGTACAGCACGATCTCCGCCTCTCACTCTCTAACAAAAAAGGGTTCAGTAGAGTAATCTTTTGTTACGCATAGAAGCTACTACCAGAGAGAGAGAGAGAGAGAGAGAGAGAGAGAGAGAGAGAGAGAGAGAGAGAGAGAGAGAGAGAGAGAGAGAGAGAGATACACACGTACAAGCAGAGAAAATGTAAGGAATGAAGGGGAGAAGGGAGAGAATAGAGCACAAAGGAGACTGAAGGAAAGGTGAAGATGAACAGACGAGTACAAAAGAATAACAGAAAAATTAACGAATGAAAAAGATAAACAGACTACGGAAAATAAATACAGTAAATAAATAAGCTATAAACGTAGCAATATGAAAGTCAAACGGCAAACAAAGGGAGCAACAGAAACAAAGGCAACAGGGAAGATAAACTAGGAGGATGGAAAGGAAGGGAAGGGAAGGTGAGAGAAAGAGAGAGTGAGAGAGAGTGAGAGTTGGTAGGACAGACAAGGGAGAGGGGAGAAACGACAGCAAACGGAGGGTAGGTAGGGTAGGGTAGGGTAGGGTAGGACAAGGGGAACAAGCGACCTCACCCTCTCCTCTCCCCTCTCGTCACCCTCGCGTTCTCGTCCTCGGCAAAGTAAACAAACACTCACAAGTACACCACCAATGCCAATTTTCACTGAAGGAAGAAAAACACTGAACCAGAGAACAAGAGACTTACCGAGACGCTCCTTCGCTCATTCCCAGGAAGAAAAACATAGAGGGAATTTAGTTAACGAACCACAGAACAGACAAGAGAACAACTGGTGATGTGATGGATGGATGGATGGATGGATGGATGGATGGATGGAAGAATATATTGATGGACTAATGGATGGAAGAGTGGATGGATGGATGGATGGATGGATGGATGGAAGAGTGGATGGATGAATGTATTGATGGAGGGAAACTTCAATCAGGAAATGATAGGTAAATGTAGGTTGAATTGGTGATTAAGATTAATTTATATTGAAAAATAAAAATCTGAAAAAATTTACTGACATATAGAAAAATATAGATAATTATTTAAACATTCGTATTTCTCTAGAAAAAAATTTAAATTCATGTAGATTCTGATATTTGAAAAATTTTAGGCTTACTAATATAAAGTGCTAACGTAAGGCCTGATACTATTTTTCTTTTTTTTACTCACCTTTAGATTACTTTCGTACGAGGTTGTAAAATATTGATAACTGTATTGTATCAAAGAAAGAAAAAAAGGAGGAAGGATGGAATATTAAAAGTGGGATATTTAAAAAAAAAAAAGATACATGAAAAATAAAAAATAACGTAAAGACTCATTAGCAAAAAAAATAAAATGTTGCAAATAGTTATAAATAAAATTTTTTTAAACTTCTTAAATTGAAGGATAGAAAAAAAACTAAATAACTAAAAAACAAAATTTGAAAGAAAAAAGAAAAAAGAAAAGAAAAAGAAGTCAGTACAAAAAAAAAAAAAAAAAAATTACATCAAGAGGCTACATTTATAACCCTAATAGAGAGAGAGGGAGAAAAAAATTAAATAAATACTAAAATTAGAATAAGAAGCAGCTCAAACGTGACATACTCCCTTAGTCCTATACATGGGAAGGGAATATATATACGTAAGCCTGAAAATTATGTTGAAATGCTAACCTAACTCTCTAATCCTATTGAGTGCCAGGGTGAAAAAAATATATAAAAAAATAAATATGACGCAAAACTATACAAAAAAAAAAAAAAAAAAAAAGAAACATGACCCATACTTATACAACTCATATAATTAAGGAAACTTTGGAATATTAAAATGAAATGGAAATATGTAACAGACTATACAAAAGAGAAATACAGAGACGAGGTGATGAAGATAGATTAAAGGAAGAAGGAAAAGATGATGAAAATAAGGAACAAGAAAGAATGAAAATAAAATAACCATATATAAAAACAATCCACCTCACGTGAAATACAGAAACTAGGTGATCAGAAAAAAAAGAGGATGAAAAAATAAGAAAATACACAGATCTAAATACAGAGACTAGATGATAAAGAAAAAAACACAAAAATAACAACTATAGAATTAAAAAAAAAATAAGGAAACACAAACAGAGACTAAGTGATAAAAAGAAAAAACAAAAGAATAAAAAATATATAAACATACAGAAAATAGGAAACAAAAAGAAAATAAAACAAGAACGAAACAGAGAATATTAAAAAAACAAAAAAACAAGAAACAAACAGATCAAGTTAACTTCTATCCCTCCCTCCCTCCCTCCCTTCATCCCTTTCACCTTAAAATGCCAATCAGAACACTAAAAGGTCATACATGGGACATTGTAACTATTGGCTAACTATTGATGCATCGACAGGCGCCTCACGTCCACCCTAACTTATGTAATGTCGCATGCAAAGTTAAGTAGCAGTGGTGACAGAGGTAACTGGTGACCTATTGAGCTGTGGTGATCAATGCTATGTGTGGTGGTGGGAGGGGGGAGGGGAGGATGTGGTGGTGGTGGTGGTGGTTATTGTAATGGTTGTGTGTGGTTGTTGTTATATGGTAGTAGTGGTGGTGGTAGTGGTAGTAGTAGTAGCTATTAGATTTGTGTGCCAGATCATGGTAAAGTACTGATATTTTACGCAAGAAGTATTAGCAAATATAATAAAGCTTTTGAATATAGCTTTTTGACATTAAAGTGGTAATAATTTGCAGTTTTATAGCAGTTTAGAGAGAGTGTATGTGTATATGTGTGTGTGTGTGTGTGTGTGTGTGTGTGTGTGTGTGTGTGTGTGTGTGTGTGTGTGTGTGTGTGTGTGTGTGTGTGTGTGTGTGTGTGTGTGTGTGTGTTCTGAAAAGCTACTTCACTAAATGCTACCTTTATATTGAACACAGTCTCACACCCTCCACACAAACGAGAGGTGTAGCGTCGTGAAACTGCCTGAAACACTTTGAAACAGATTAATAACTTTTATATTATTGCACAGTTAGTCTTATATTGATTTGCATTACCTTAGTTCTGTGACACCTTCCCCACAGACCGCAAATCACCACCTTCCTTCACTAATAAAATAACAATATCTAACATAAAGACCGAATTAATATGAAAGCCTAGTTATTATTGACCTTATAATGCAAGAATGAGCATATTTCCTGATTGTTATGCTTCTTACAGCGAGTTTCATTCATAGTAATTAATTTTTTGTCTATTTTATGCAGTTTTGTAATAGAGACAAGAGTTACATACATTTCAAAACACATCATCATTTGAATGGAATGTTGATACAGTTAAAGAATAAACATGAGAAATTAAGAAAATTAAAATGTGGCTTCCAAGTCCCATAATTCCCTATCACCAACGATCCCATCCTTACCACTCCCATCACCACTCAATCACTTCCCTTCATTATCACTCACCATAGCTAACGATCATCCCATCACCACCCATCACTACCATCACCACCAATGGCCCTTCATCACGCCCCATCACCACCTATCACCATTCAGCCCCATCAATCACTCCCCATCACTATGACCACCAGTATGAATAAAAAAAAATATGGGACAAAAAAGCAATAGGACCAAACGGAGGTGCTTATAACACATAACATAACATAACACATCACACGTAACACCAATAGTCGCGTTATATAGATGAAATGAAGAAGGAAATGGTATATGCAACACATTATCTATAAGTTTATTTGAATGTTATATATTTATGATGTAGAAAAGGTAAAGACATAGGTAGTAGTAGTAGTAGTAGTAGTAGTAGTAGTAGTAATTGTTCTTCAGCTTTTCATTATAGTTTTTGATATCGTCATTCTCTCTCTATTTTCTCTCTCTCTATCTCTCTCTCTACTTCTTTAACACCTTCAATTTTTCTCAACTCTCTTAATCTCAAACATCTATTTTCGTTCCACTTCCCACTCTCTCTCTCTCTCTCTTTTTATCTATCAATCTTGACCTCCATCCCTCCATCACCTATCTATCTCTCTCTCTATCTCTCTCTATCTTTCGAGGGGAGAGAATCGTGCTGGCGGAGACGCAGCGAAGAATTTCATATTATTACGTAACACTGAAATCATACACCGAAGAAGGGAAGAATGAAGGGAGGGCAAGGGAGGAAGAAGGAGGAGGAGGAAGAAGAAGGAAGAGGAGGAGAAAGAAGGAGGAGGAAGAGAAGGAGGAGATAAGGGAGGAAGAGATGTGGATGAGAAGTATGTGGAGGATGAGGACGTAGGAGAAGGAAAATGAAGCGAAGAGAGAGAGAGAAAAAAAACATTAAAGAAGAAAAAAGAAAGAGAGAAAGAGAGAGAGAGAGAGAGAGAGAGAGAGAGAGAGAGAGAGAGAGAGAGAGAGAGAGAGAGAGAGAGAGAGAGAGAGAGAGAGAGAGAGAGAGAGAGAGAGAGAGAGAGAGAGAGAGAGGCGCGTGAGGAGAAGTGGACATAAGGGTCTAAACTTTCCTATTCAAACCCTGAGGAAGGCAAAGAAGAGGTCGCTAGGTTAAGATACAGACTAGTGACCCTCCTCCTCCTCCTCCTCCTCCCGCCCCTTCCTTCCTCCTCTCCCATCCATCCATCCTCCCTGCTATATGGCGTAACCCAACCCCTTCTTCCCCCTTCCTCTACCTACCCTTCCTCTCCCCTTCCTCTCCCCTTCACTACGAGGCAAACATTGAAACTAGCTTATCCTTCCCTTCAGGTTTTCTTCACGAGCGTGCGGGCGGCGTGGGCGTGATGGAAGGAGACTTAGCTTGATTATTAAGGCCAAAGACGGAGGTAATGTAGCCTGAGAGAGAGAGAGAGAGAGAGAGAGAGAGAGAGAGAGAGAGAGAGAGAGAGAGAGAGAGAGAGAGAGAGAGAGAGAGAGAGAGAGAGAGAGAGAGAGAGAGAGAGAGAGAGAGAGAGAGAGAGAGAGTATGGAAGGAGTATGTGTTGATGAAAGTCAGCTGCTATTACCTTGCTTACTATATCTCAAGTAGTAGTAGTAGTAGTAGTAGTAGTAGTAGTAGTAGTAGTAGTAGTAGTAGTAGTAGTAGTCGTATGCATGTAAAGTGAATAATTGAACAGAAATCGAAGTCTGACAACGGTGTATAATCAGGATCAAAAAGTCAACATTAAACTTTGAGTAACAGCTTGTCAACCACTTTTTTTGGTGTGTGTGTGTGTGTGTGTGTGTGTGTGTGTTGTGTGTGTGTGTGTGTGTGTGTGTGTGTGTGTGTGGGTGTGTGGGGGTGGGGGTGTGTGTGTGTGTGTGTGTGTGTGTGTGTGTGTGTGTGTGTGTGTGTGTGTGTGTGTGTGTGTGTGTGTGTGTGTGTGTGTGTGTGTGTGTGTGTACTGCTCTTTACATTAATTATGGGAGAGTCCAATCAGAACATGCAATAACAACGCACGCTTCCCTCTCCTCCTCCTCCTCCTCCTCCTATTGCACCTGACTTTCAAAATTATCATTATCCACGCCTCTATAACTCCCCTCCCTTCCTTCCTCCCTCCCTCCCTCCCTTCCTTCCTTCCTTCCTTGGCCACTTTGATATTTAACGCGTAATAAAAATGAAACGCTCGCTCACTCACCCAACACGAAGCTGCTGCTCTTTCCAGAAAAACGTCACAGTAGAGAGAAAACTATTTGCATGTCGTGTCCTGAGCTGCCGATCCCCTTCAGTGAGTCCATTACGCGAGGGATACCGAGTCACGTGAAGGGAGGGACGGGCGGCCTCACCTAATGCCTCGCCTCCCGCCCCCTTACCTCCCCTGACCTTCCTTACCTACCTTTTTTCCAGCCCTTTCCTTCCTTTCCTTTCCTTGCCATGACGAGTGACAACATGAACTCCTTTACATAATTGATAAGTGGTGCCAATGAATCGCAATTAGCGTTCGTAAGTGTGCCATTACGCGAATTTTATAGAGCACGCAAATACACTCTGTTTGCTCGCCTGCTTGCTTGCTTGCTTGTTTGCTTCCTGGTGTGGGAGGGTGAGGGTGAGGTGAGGGTGAGGTGAGGGTGAGGGTGTGAGGGTGAGGGGAGGAAGGAAGTGTCCATCTCCTGGTTGAGGTGCGGCAGGTGGTGTGTTTACCCTCCGTGTTGTACTCACTAATTTGCTGGTCATGCAGCCTTGTGAACTGTTTACATTACTGCATGAGTGAACATAGGCTGCCGGACAGACGCAGCTATATGATAAAACAATATTCCGGTCGTGGGGTTAGTTTTATATTCTCTCTAATTACACGTGTTATACCTGTGTGACTGGTGGTGGTGGTGGTGGTGGTGGTGGTGGTGGTGGTGGTGGTGTAAGCATACGTGTTAATGTGTCCTCGCTCACTAGTATGAAACGTTTGCATATCCTCGTATTTACAAGGGAAGGCAGCGAGGGGAGTGTCTGCGTGTGTTTAATAAGAGCAGCGGCGGAGGAAACAGGTCTCCTTTGAGGGGTGTTGGCTGGTGAGGGGAGAGGGGTGAGGGATGAGGGGTGAGGGGTGAGGGGAGAGGGGAGAGGTGTTCACAAGCTAGCAATCAAGGTGACGTTCTCGTGCGTGATGCAAGGCTTACCTGTGTGTTACGTGTCCCCTCTCAATGCAGGTGAGACGCTGCCAGGTGAGAATGCTGCAAGGGAGAAAAAAAACGGAATTAAATAGTGAAATCGATGGAAATTCTGTCATTGATTGTTAAGCTTAGGTTTTTATTTTTTCGTAGATTCTTGATTGTCATTTTTTCGCATCACTCAAGAAAAAATGAAAGCAAATTCTGAAAGTTTTTCCTTCTAAGTCTACGGACGATAAAGAAAAATCAATGAAACTTTTAATACAGTTTCAGTTTTACAATTTACTGTCATCAATACTATTACTACTACTACTACTACTATTACTACTATTACTACTACTACTACTACTATTATTATTACAGTCATCCTCTCACTATTTATCCTTTATCTCCATCTTCATCACCAACCTATTTTGCGTTATTTGCCTATTTTGTTCTTATTACAAAAAAATAATAATAGATAAAAACTACAACTACAATAACAGCAAAAACGTTTAATAGAAAAGTTATTAAAAATAGGTTAAGGATAAAAAAACGAGGGAAAAAACAGAACAACAACAACAACAACAACAGCAGCAGCAGCAGCAGCAAGCCAAGTCAGGTAATGAGAAGAAATTATATTAGTGTAATAGACTCTCAGGAGGTAATTAGTGAGGAAGTTCATTATGTTAATTAACTAAACAGCGCCATCATTTAAGTGGAACGTCACCCAGGTGCAAGGGAAGGAAGCACTAGGGAGGCACACACACTTTCCTTCGGCTTGAGAGGAAAGAGGAAGAAAAAAGAAACCATTTAAAAACCAAATCTTTTACTGCTTGAGAGGAAAGAAAAGAGAAAACATTTAAAAACCAAATTTCTTCTGAAAGGAAAACAAGAAAACATTTAATAAACGTATTTCCTATTGCTTGAGAGGAAAGGAAAACAGAAATTATTAAAAAAAAAAGCATTTCATAATCAATACATGAACCTTTGAAAAAAATATAAATCAAATGAGTTACACACACACACACACACACACACACACACACACACACACACACACACACACACACACACACACACACACACACACACACACACACACACACACACACACACACACACACACACACACACACACACACACACACACACACACACACACACACACACACACACACACACACACACACTACACCTGAATTACAAAGTGCTTCACCTGTGTACTAATCAATGCGGAGGCAGCAGGTATTATACAGAAAAAAACTCTTGGCTCAGGTGTTATTATGGAAACACACCTGCTTGCTCTTACCACACGTGTGCCATTTTAATGTAAATAATAATAATAATAATGATAATAATAATCATAGTAATAATAATAATAATAATAATAATAATAATAATAATAATAATAATAATAATAGAGATGATAATAATAATACTAATACTAATACTAATACTACTACTACTAATAATAATTGTAATAAAAATAACAACAATAACCACAATTATAATTAAAAAAACACTACTACTCGAATTTCTTTTCTTTTTCTTTTTTTAGCTTTTACACAAGAAACTGCTTTCCCTCACCTGATTCAACAGCCAATTATAAGCCATCACCCTCCCATGTGTGTGTGTGTGTGTGTGTGTGTGT